>PVIY010003900.1:0-31170 GCA_004026745.1 Myrmecophaga tridactyla | reverse complement strand
CCAGAAGGAAAAGAGAGGAGTAAAGGTCTAGGAAGAATAGTTGAGGAGATAATGGGGGAAAACTTCCCAACCCTTATAAAGGACATAAATATATAAGTCATAGAAGCCCAACGAACTCTAAACAGAACAAATCCAAATAGGCCTTCCCCAAGACGCATACTAATCAGTCTGTCAAATGTTGAATGGAAGCAGAAAATTCTGAAAGCAGCAAAAGAAAAACAATCTATTACATACAAGGAAACCACATAAGACTGAGTTCAGACTACTCAACTGGCACCAAGGAGGTGAAAAGGCAGGGGTATGATGTATTTAAGATCCTGAAAGAAAAAGACTTCTGGCCAAGAATTCTGTACCCAGCCAAACTGTCCTTCAAAACTGAGTGAAAGATAAAAATTTTCACAAACAAATCCTGAAAGAATGTGTCAAAACGAGACCGGCCCTACAAGAAATACTAAAGGGAGTCCTGCCAGTTGAAAAAAAAAAAGACAGGTGAGGGAGGTCTGGAGGAGGGCACAGAATTGAAGAGTTCCAGTACAGGTAACTTAAAGGATAAAAAGAGAAAGAGGGAAAAGAATATATTCCTGACAAATAAAATAAAAAAGATAAGATGATGGATTCAAGAAACATCTTTTCATTAATAACTTTGAATGTTAATGGACTAAACTTACCAATTAAAAGATACAGATTGGCAGAATGGATTAAGAAATATAATCCAGCTACATGCTGCTTACAATAGACTCAGCTTAGACGCAAGCATACAAACAGATTGAAAGTGAAAGGATGGAAAAATATTTTCCACATAAGTTGTGACCAAAAGAAAGCAGGAGTAACTATACTAATATCGGACAAAATAGACTTTAAATGTAAAGACATCATAAGAGACAAAGGAGAACACTATATATTAATTAAAGGGACAATTCCCCAAGAAGATATAACAATCATAAATGTATATGCTCCCTGAAGAAGCTCCAAAGTACATGAGACAGACATTGTCAAACCTGAAGAGCGTGACAGATGTTTCAACAATAAGAGTAGCAGACTTCAATACACCACTCTCCTCTATAGATAGGACAAACAGAAAATCAACAAGGAAACAGAGAAGTTAAATGACTCGATAAATGATAAATGAATTAGTCCTAACAGACATATATAAGTCACTGCAGCCAAAACACAAGGATATACATTCTTCTCTAGTGCTCATGGAACATTCTCCATAATAGATCATATGCTGGGGCACAAAATAGGTCTTTATAAATTTAAAAACAATGAAATTATTCAAAGCACTTTCTCTGATCACAATGGAATGAAGCTGGATCTCAATAACCACCAAAGAATGAGAACATTTGCAAATATATGGAGATTAAATAACACAATCTTAAATAACCAGTGGGTCAAAGAAGAAATTGTTGGAGAAATCAGTAGCTGTGGTAGTCAGATTCAGTTGTCAACTTGGCCAGGTGAAGGTGCTAGTTATATTGCTATGGACACGACACTGTTGGAACCCAGAGGCCTGGAGAGAAGGCCAGCAGAGATCATCCTGTGCGTTCCCACATAAGAAAAAAATCTCAACTGAAAGTTAGTTGCCTTTTCTCTGAAGAACTAATGAAATAACCCCCTTTTATTAAAAGCCAATCCATCTCTGGTGTGTTGCATTCCAGCAGCTAGCAAACTAGAACAGATCCTGGTACCACGAGTGGGGTGTGCTGCTGAAGTTTGCAAATACCAGATATGTTGGAATGGTTTTGGGGAAGATTTTGGAGGAACTGTGAAGAGAATGATGGAGAAGTTCTGGAGTGCGTGAAGAGACTGTTGGTATAAATGAAACCACTGCCAATCTGGACAAAGGGGGACACTAAAGGGAAAAATTGGAGTTTGCAGAGTGAGAACCAAGGAAGCTCAGGTCTAAAGCCAAGAAACTTCGCCAGGAGAGTGGACCCACCCATATACGTGGAGAGGGTGAGTTTACCCTGAAGGACGAGGATGAGTCTCCCACCTCATTGCAGTGAAAGAGTCATGCATCCTCAGGCCTTGGAGAAGGTACAGCATGCTCCTTGGGGGCTAGGGAGAGCCTGGCTGCCACCACATGGAGGGGTTGAGTGTGTGCCCCAGAAATAGCAGAGAGCCCAGGTGTGGCCCTGATGCTTAGAGGGGGTGGACCTGAGAAAAAGGTGGTCTCCTCAATGTTCCCCAAGGTTGATTTGGAAAGAGGTGGGCCACTGCATAGGCCCTCAGAAAGGGTGGGACTGCCACTTTCTAAAGCTGAAGGATGAATTATTTTCAGACTTTGAAATCCAATGGTGTTTGCCTGCAGGTTTTACATGTGTGTGCCTTCCAATTTCTTGCTATGGAAATGAAAACCTGTATCCTGTGACTATCTTCCTTTGCATATTGGCACCAGATATCTTGTTTTGAGATTCATAGGTCCACAGCTAGAAGATAATTTTTGCACCTTAATATTGTTTAAGGTGATGCATGTAGTTGCCAAGTTGACAAGGGGTAGACATGTGGTAGTTAGATTCAGTTGTCAACTTGGCCAGGTGAAGGTGCCTAGTTATATTGCTGTGGACATGATGGTATATGAACCTCATCTGTTGCTGATTACATCTGCAGTTGGCTAGGAGGTGTGCCTGCTGCAATGAATGATCTTTGACGTAACTGACTGATGCTTAAATGAGAGAACTCAACATAGCACAGTCTAAGCAGCTCAGCATACTTCATCTCAGCACCTGCAGCTCAGCTCAGCTCAGGCCTTTGGAGATACAGAAAGGAATCACCGCGGGGAAAGTTGTTGGAACCCAAAGGCCTGGAGAGAAGGCCAGCAGAGATTGCCCTGTGCCTTCCCATATAAGAAAAAACCTCAGTTGAAAGTTAGCTGCCTTTCCTCTGAAGAGCTAACGAAATAAATCCCCTTTCCAATCCGTCTCTGGTATGTTGCATTCCCGCAGCTAGCAAACTAGAACAGTAGCAATCTGGAAATGAATGAAAATGAGAATGCAACTTATCAGAACTTATGGAATGCGGCCATGGTGCTGAGAGGGAAATTTATTGACCTAAATGCCTATATTAAAAAACAAGAAAGAACAAAAATCTAGGACTTAACTGCTCACTGGGAGTAACTTGAGAAAGAACAGAAAATCAATCCCAAAGCAAACAGAAGAAGAGAAATAACAAAGATTAACGCAGTTAAATGAATGGAAGAACAAAAGAATCCATAAAACCAAAAGTTGGTTCTTTGAGAAAATCAATTAAAATTGATGGGTTACTAGCAAGACTGACCAAAAAATGACAGAGAGAGACAGGATGCAAATAAACAAAATGAGAAATGAGAAGGGGTGTGTGACCACAGACCCAGAAGAATTACAAGAAATCATAAGAGGATACTATGAACAACTATATGCCAACAAATTAGACAACTTAGATGAAATGGACAAATTCCTGAAAACACACAAACAAGCTACACTGGCTTAGGAAGAAATAGAAGATCTCAACAAACCAATCACAAGTAAAGAGATTCCATCAGTCATTAAAAATCTTCCTACAAAGAAAAGCCAGGGCCAGATGGCTTCACAGGGGAATTTTATCAAACATTCCAAAAAGAACTAACACCAATCCTGCTCAAACTTTACCAAAAAATTGAGGAAAAGAGAACGCTACCTAACTCATTTTATGAAGGCAATATCATTTTAATACCCAAACCAGGTAAAGATGTTATAAGAAAGGAAAGCTATAGGCTAATCTCCGTAATGCACACAGATGTAAAAATTCTCAAGAAAATACTAGCACATTGAACCCAACAAAACAATAAAAGAATTATACACCACGACCAAGTGGGGTTCATACCAGGAATGCAAGGAAGTTTCAAGAAAAGAAAATAATGTAATATAGCATTAATTAATAAATCAAAAGGGAAAAATCACATGATCACCTCGATTGATGCTGAAAAAGCACAACAAAATTCAACACCCTTTTCTGACAAAAACACTACAAAAGTTAGGAATCAAATGTAACTACCACAATACGCTAAAGGGAATATATGAAAAACCGATAGCGAGCCTCGTACTCAATGGAGAGAGACTGAACACTTTCCCCCTAAGATCAGGAACAAGATAAGGGTGCTCACTGTCACCATTACTATTCAACATTGTGCTAGAAGTTCTAGCTAGAGCAATTAGGCAGAGAAAGAAATAAAAGGCATCCAAATTGGAAAGGAAGAAGTAAAAGTTGCATTATTCGCAGATGACATGACTTGGAAGATCCTGACAAATCTACAGCAAAGTTACTTAGAGCTAATAACAAATTCAGCAAGGTGGCGAGATATAAAATTAATGTACAAAAATCAGTAACATTTCTATACACTAGCTATGACCTAACTGAGGCGTCACTTAAGGAAAAAAAAAATCCACTCAAAATAGCAACTAAAAAAATCAAGAACTTAGGAATGAACTTAACTAGGGATGTAAAGGACTTATACACTGAAAACTATATAACATTGCTAAAAGAAATCAAAGATCTAAACAGGTGGAAAGACATTCCCCACTCATGGACAGGAAGGCTAAATATAGTTAAGATATCAATTCTATCCAAATCGATCTACAGAATCAACCAATCAAAATTCCAACAACCTACTTTGAAGACTTGCAAAAGCTAGTTACAAAATTCATCTGGAAGGGAAAGAGACACCGAAAAGCTAAAAGCATCCTCAAAAAGAAGAAGGAAGTGGGAGGATTAACACTCCCTGACTTTAACACCTATTACAAAGCCACAGTGGTCAAAACAGCATGGTACAGGCACAAAGATAGAAACACTAACCAATGGAATTGAATTGAGAGTACAGAAACAAACCACCAAATCTATGCTCAGTTGATTTTTTTTTTTTTTTTAATTTGCATATGGGCAGGAGGCACCAGGGATCGAACTCCAGACCTCCAGCACGGCAGGTCGGAGCTCTGCCTGCTGAGCCACGGCAGCCGCCCTCTCAGTTGATTTTTGACAAGGCCCCCAAATCCTCTGAACTAGGACAAAATAGTCTTTTCAATAAATGGGCATGGAAGAACTGGATATCAATGGCCAAAGAATGAAAGAGGACCCCTATCTAATACCCAAAATAAAAATTAACACAAAGTGGATTAAACACCTAAATGTAAGAACTAGCACCATAGAGCTTCTAGAAGAAAATGTAGGGAAATATCTTCAAGACCTAGTAATAGGAGGTAGCCTTGTAAACTCTACACCCAAAGCACAAATGAATATGAATGCTGAATCATTAAACTGATACCTCTTTTAGTCTCCAGTATTTTAGAACAGCTAGAAGTAAAAACCTAAAATTGTGGAATTGTAACCCATGTCAAACTCTGAAATATGTTCTACAACTAATTGTGGTGCTGTGCTTTGAAATTTACAGCTTTTTTGTATATATGTTATTTTTCACAAAAAAAGAAGGAGAAAAGTCGATTCTGATGATAAAAAAATATTTAAGTCCTCTAGCCTCCTATATTCGGGAGCAGCTACAAGGAAAAAGCTGAGAGGATCATATGGCAGCCCATGACAGATTCTGGGATCTATCTTGTAACTACTTTTTGAAAAGTGTTTTGAAAACTATTGCTTTTTTATTTCTTGCTTTGTATATATGTTATACTGTACAAAAAAAATTTTTAAAAAAGACTACAATGAGATACCAACTCACACCTATAAGAATGGCTGCATTAAACAAACAGGAAACTATAAATGTTGGCGAGTATATGGAGAAATTGGGACACTTACGTACTGCTGGTGGGAATGTATAATGGTACAGCCACTATGGAAAACTGTTTGGTGGTTTCATAGGAAATTAAATATCGAGTGACCCTGTGACCCCGCAATAGCACTATTTGGTATATACCCAGAAGAGCTGAGAGCAATGACGCAAACAGACACTTGCACACTGATGTTCATAGCAGCATTATTCACAATCACCAAAAGATGGAAACAAACCAAATGTCCATCAACAGACGAGTGGATTAACAAAATGGGGTATATACAATGGGACATTATGCAGCAGTAAGACAAAATGACATCCTGAAGCACATGACAAGATGGATGAACCTTGAGGACATAATGCTGAGTGAAATAAGTCAGACACAAAAGGACAGATACTGCATGATTCCACTTTTATGACCATGGTAAAAGCAAAATCAGAGGCTTATGATACAGGGGACTTAGAGATACACAAGCTAGAGATGGGTGAATGGTTAGCTAATGGGGTTGAACTCCAACCTCATCAGTGGTAATTATTTCTGTATTGTGTGAGGCTGTATAGCTCATTTGAATAAATGAAGAGCAGGGAGCCCAGAATAAGAAAGAGGTCCATAACCCTGTATACCCTAATGTAATGCCTGGATACATTCTAGAGTATATTAAGCAGATAATCAAAAAGTATGGGCAAAGTCCCTTGAGGGAGAAAAAATATGTTACTATTAAATTCTACCATCAGGAAATCCCCTGATTCTGTGTCAAACTTTAAGGACACCCAAATCAACAGCCTTGATCATGAGGCTTAGTCTTGTGAAGCTAATATAGGTAGCGGAGAAGCTTAGCCTACCTATAGGTATCCCTAAGTGTTACTTCTGGAGGATCTCTTCTGTTGCTCAGATGTGGTCTCACTCTCTCTGAGCCCAACTCTGGAAGTGAAATCATTGCCCTCCCCTCTATGTGGGACATGACATCCAGTGGTGAAAGTTTCCCTGGCAACATGGGAGATGACTCCCAGGGATGAATCTGGCCCTGGCACTGTGGGATCAACAATTCCATCCTGACCAAAAGGGGGAAAAGAAATGTAACGAATAAAGAATCAGTGGCAGAGAGAGTTCAAATAGAGTTGAGAGGCTACTCTGGAGGTTGCTCTTATGCAAGCTTTGGTTAGACACTGCTTCCTATCATAACCTGCCAAACCCCAAGTAGGACCTTTCCAGACAGTCCTAAAGAACATCTAGGGCAATATATAAGAATCCACAAGGGTTCCATTCACTAGTGTAACTTTCCAGAAACCTAAACCTCCAGATGGGTCCTTGGACCAGGTAAGTCCTGAAACCTAGAGGGTGCAGCCTCTCCAGAACATCAGCTAGTTTCATCTACCTAACCCATATTATTGAAAGACCCTTCCAACATGAAAAAGTTAGAATGGCCATAGCCCAAACACTCCTAAAGAGAGGTACAGAAAGATCAAAGGTGATAGTAGAGTTATACAGAAAAGATAGGATTTAACAAATGAATATAATTCCTGAATCATTAAATTGTATCTCTTTTAGTTTCCAGTATCTTAGAGCAGCTAGAAGTAAAAATGTAAAATTGTAGAATTGTAACCCATGCCAAACTCTGAAATCTGTTCTACAACTAATTGTGGTGCTGTGCTATGAAATTTATTGCTTGTTTGTATATATGTTATTTTTCACAAAAAAAGTCGATTGTGGTGAAAAAAAATATTTAAGCCTTCTACATTCTGGAGCAGCTAGAGGGAAAAATCTGAGAGGATTGTATGGTAGCCCATGACAAACTCTGGGGTCTGTCCTGTAAGCACTTGTTGAAGAGTGCTTTGAAAACTCTTGCTTTTTTAGGTCTTTGCTTTGTATATATGTATATATGTTATACAATACAATTTTAAAAGTTTAAAAATACATATGTGTGTGTGTGTGTGTGTGTGTGTGTACAGGCTAACCAGGGTACCAATAATAATTTTTCTAAGATATTGGAACAGATTATGTAGTCACCATTCAAGACAGATGAACAAAACTATACTTGCCAGGGCTCCTTGGAAAAATGGCTGATTCTAAGAGTGGGGCAGAGAATACAGATGAGCCTGGAGCATCTTGGAATGCCAGAAATTATGAAGAAGCTCACATAAACAAAACAACAGGGGTATGTCAAAAGAATGCAGGACCAAGTGAAAGTTCCAAGTGGCCAAATGTGGAACAATTTGAGCAAGAAAACAAATAATGTAGAATTAGACTAGTATAATATATATATCCAGGAGTCCATACTGATATAAATAAATGACTGAATAAACAAATAAACTGAAGACAATAGACACATCTCCCATTCAGAAAATTTCCAATTGTTAATGTAGGTATTTCTCCTTCAAAGGCATGGAAAATAACTCCCACCTCTTAAACACAGGCTTTGCATAAAAACTGCCTTCTAAAGAATACAGTATAGAAGGGGGCGGGGAGAATATTACCTTTTCAGTGGAGAAAACTGACAAACACACCTCAGCCAAATGATCAAGGAGAGCATCATCAGTCATAAATCATAATAGCATGTGCCCTTGAAATGATGTGATAAAAATAATACTTTACTTCTGAAGTTTTCCTCCCTAAAACCCATTACTCCATCCTAACCATGAGAAAAACTTAAGACTAAATCGTACTGAAGTGTGAAGAGTTCTCAATCAAAATAAATATTTTTTTAAATTATATTGAAACCCAGAATAGTTAAAACCATCTTCACAAAGAAAAATAAAACTGGAGGACTCACACTCCCTGTGCTACTTTGAAAGAATTATGTACCCTAGAAAAGCCATGTTTTAATCCTGATCCAATCTTGTGGGACCAATTCTTTCTTTTAATCTCTATTCAATACTGCAGGCTGGAATTTCTTGATTAGATTATTTCCATGGAGATGTGACACACTCAACTGTAGGTATTAACTTTTTTAAAGACATGCAAATTTTAAATATATAGTTCAATATATAGTATCCTAATTTTACTCATTATATTAATAGGTAATAATATGTAGGGTTAGGGAGGATACCTGGAAACAGGTTTTCTGACAGTCTGTAAATGTTGGTTATTTTATACTTCCTGCAGAAAATTTTTGCACAATATAGATTAAAAAAATTCAAAAGATCTAAATCCTTTGACCTGACAATTTCTCCTTTTACAAAGTTATACTAATGTGCTGGTTTGAAAGTATTATGCACCACAGAAAAAATATGTTTTAATCCTGACCCAATCTTGTGGGAACAGCCGTTCCTTTTAATCCCTATTCAACACTGTAGGTTATTCACACTGTAGGTTGGAAACTTCATTCAGTTATCTCCACGGAAATCTGATGCACCTAATTGTGGGTGTGACCTTTGATTAATGTGCATATGACTCCACCCATTACAAGTGGCTCTCGATTAGCTTGCTGGAATCCTTTAAAAAAGAATAAACATTTTGGAGAGAGCCAGAAACGACAGAAGCCTCAAAATTGACTGGAACTTCACAGCAGAGCTGACACAGATGCGGATACGTGGAGAAATGAGATACGGATGTGTGGAGATGCTTGGAGACCAACAGACATTGCCATGAGATGTTAAGCAAGCCAGAACCTGGAAAGAGCCAAGGGAAGCCAAGAGATGAAAGCCAGCCCCAGAGAAGCAAAGTGAGGAATGCCTACAGGAACAGAGGCTGAAAGCATGGACCCCAGGAGCAAGGGACCAGCAAGGAACCAGTACGCCTTCCCACTGAAAGAGGTATTACAGATGCATGAGCCTTTTTTGGATTATCGTTCCTTTCTTGGATTAAGGTATCTTTCCCTGGATGCCTTAGTTTGGACATTTTCATAGGCTTAGAACAGTAAACTTGTAACTTATTAAATTCCCCTTTATAAAAGCCATTTCAGTTCTGGTATATCACATTCTGGCAGTGAGTAAACTAACACAACTAGGAACATAATTATTCATGTATACAAATATTTCTAAGGATATCATTACAATATTTTTCTACTAAAGAAAACTGTTATTTTGAGCAGCTGTTATATATATATATATATATATATATATATATATATATATATATATATATATAACCTGATATTTAGAGATAAGAATGAAGCTGAACAGGTTGGGGTTAAAGTAATTCAGAACACAGGAGTAAGGAAGACAGTGTCTATATTTTAGAACCACACATACTCTCTGACACCAATGGGAGAAAGGTTTATTTGATCTGGAACTGAAATTTTCTGTAGTACATAATCTAATTCAACCTATCTGTGTAATTCATTTGAACAACTGAAACACAGGGAGCACACAATAAGAAAGAGGTCCTTTAATCCTATATAGATTATTGTAATGCCTGGAAACATCTAGATTATATTAAGCAGATAATAAAAAAATATTGGCAAAATCATCTCAGGGATGGGAGAAAGAATATGGAATTAAACCTTACCATCAGGGAATGCCCTGATACTGTGTCAAACTCTAGGGACACCAAAATCAATAGGCCATGCCCTCGATCATGAGTCTTAATCTTGTGAAGCTTATGTAGGTAGTGGAGAAGCTTAGACTATCTATAGGCATGCCTAAGAGTTATTCTGGAGGACGTCTGCTATTGCTCAGATGTGGTCTCACTCTCTCAAAGACCAACTCTGCAAGGGAAATAATTGCCCTTCCCCCTATATGGGACATGACATCCAGGGGTGAAAGTCTCCCTGGCAAGATGGGAGATGAGTCCCAGGGATGAATCCAGACCTGGCACCATGGGGTCAACAATTACATCCTGACCAAAAGGGGGAAAAGAAGTGTAATTAGTAAAGTATCAGTAGCAGAGAGAGTTCAAATAGAGTCAAGAGGCTACTCTGGAGGTTACTCTTATGCAAGCTTCAGTTTGACCTGCCAACCCCCAATCAGGACCATTCTACCCAATCCTAAAGAACACCTAGGGCAATATATAAGATTCCATAAGGGTTCCATGCACTAGAATAATTTCCCAGAAACCTACAACCTCCAGATGGGTCCCTGGTCCAAATAAATCCTGAAACCTAGCCCAGCCTCTCCATAACATCATATAGTTCCATCTCCCTACTCCATATTAGTGACAGACCCTTCCAATATCAAAAATTTAGAATTGCCATAGCCCAAACACCCCTAAAGAGAGGAATGGAAAGATCGAAGGTGATGATAGAGTTATACATATGAATATGAATGCTGAATTATTAAATTGATATCTCTTTTAGTCTTCAGTATTTTAGAGCAGCTAGAAATAAAAACCTAAAATTGTGAAATTGTAACCATGTCAAACTCTGAAATATGTTCTACAACTAATTGTGGTGCTGTGCTTTGAAATTTATGCTTTTTTGTATATATGTTACTGTCTACAAAAAAAAGAAGGAAAAAAAGTCGATTGTGATGATAAAAAAAAACATTTAAGCCCTCTAGCCTCCTATATTCTGGAGCAGCTAGAAGGAAAAATCTGAGAGGATCATATGGTAGCCCATGACAAACTCTGGGATCTGTCCTGTAACTACTTGTTGAAGAGTGCTTTGAAAACTATTGCTTTTTCATTTCTTTGCTTTGTATATATGTTATACTATACAATAAAAAAAGCTTAAAAAAGAAAACTGTTAAAAAGCTTAAATGTCCCATAATGTAGATAACTTACACAAATTAGGTCAGAGGTTTGTTATGGAATTATTTATTTGTACCTCCCACTTCAGTCTCAGAAAAAGGACTACTACTGACATATTCAACATTGCATCAAATATTGTCTTAGCAATATTTGATCCTCATATTAACAGATCCTCATAAATAAAATGCTTTACTCTATATAGCCATTAAAAGTAATATTAAAGAATATTTACTAACACTGAGAAATATTGCTAAGTGTAATGGAACAAATTACTAAACAAATATAATATCATCCCATTAATACATGCAAAGCTTGGTTGTATATATACTAAAATGAGCTCTTATGTAGTTAATAATGATTATATAGTAGTGATAAAATTATAGCAATTTTATTTTATACTTTAAAACCCTTATATATTTTCCAAATTTTCTATAATATGTATTCATTTTACAATCATACATACAAAATGCTATCTTTAAATAAGGTATTATTGTTTCTTTTTAAAAAATAACTTACTCTTAAGGTTACTATTCGTGCTTTGGGGTTTCGAACAGATGGTCCTGCTGAAACATAATCGGCTGTGTCAATTTCAATTGGAAAATACTTCTCACATTTCTCATCACTGTCTAGTGCAGCTGGCCACTCAGTGCAGAAATCTGAAAATTTAAAAAAATTCTCAGTTATACTTATGAAAATAAATATTCACTGCTATACATGTGCCAGAAAAAGGCAAATAGTTGAGAGAGATCACCCATAGGTTACATGAAAGAACCAACTCTCTTCTGCATTTTACATACATATCATCCTTCATCCCTTTTCTTTAGAGACATATCTTAATTAGGAAATTTGATTAAGGGAATGATTTGAATTTCAAGTTTGTGAGGAGTGCTATGATATATTAATAGGGAATTGTGACTTGATGGAAGCTTATTATAGCTTTGTACATGTATCTGTTCTGGTACAGTTTAATTCCTCCATCCCAGCTAAAATAAAATCAAACAATTCATGGTGCCTAGAGCAATAGACACCATTAATTCACTTCCAAATGAATTGTACTTAAAATCAACTGAGGGGAACTGAAGGATCTGGAAAAGCTCTAAGAGGGAACTTAAATATGGTCAATAATACTCCAGAAATTGAGGTGAATAGAGAACCAATCGAAAACAGGTACAAAACCCTAGGTTATCCTTAAACGGATCTTTTGAGTAATTCATGTTTTTTCTATGTGACTTCTGTGCCAATGGGGCTAAAGAGAAAGAGAAACAGCTCTGACCTTCTCTTCAGTCAAGACAGCTAGCCTAGAGAGGAGATGGGATTTTGTCTAATCTGGAATTGTCTGATTTCGAGCACTATAAACATGGCTCTCTTCCCACCTCCACAGCACACAGCTGTTAACTCAGGCCCCATCTGGGAAAAAACATAAGGACGTTACCAGTCTCCTACAGGTATCAGTACTGAGGAACTCCACAGGTAGGGGGCCGATCCTTCGTATCCTATTCCTATCAAGTCAGTGTGGCTGAGCGGCTCTCAGGTTGGAATGAAAAATTCCAACACTATCAGATTCTTCTCAGTGGAAATCGCATTCCTTGAATAGCCCCCTCCAAAGACAGCAAAAGTAATAGTCTTCCCTCAGTCAAACACCTTAAATCATATGGATTCATGCTTTCTCAAAAAGAGCCTGACTACAGAGGAGGCTGATCATAATCACAGGCAGATGTGGGAACTCTTTTAGGTGATCTGAGACAGTGAAAGGTACTTTGCCAATAATATTTCCCTGAACTAACAATTTTCTTATAGTACATACTATATTTAGCTCCCACTTAGGCTTTAAAATCAGAGTCAGCAAAATGTCATTTTGGGTTACAGAGACTCTCTGAGATCTGACACTAAATACATGTTAGCAAATTAAGCATAGTTAATACCATTCCCTAAACATGCTGTTTAAGAGATTAATACTCAGTCACTTTGAGGGGAAAGAAACGTCTGAAATTAAAATGAACAGTGCAAGATTACTGAGATTGAATTTCATTCCCATCATGGACTAATTCCAATATCTTGCACTATAAGACTCATCACTGCCAGGCACTTCATAACAGAGACTAGTTTGGGGAATTTTATGAGCTCTTGGGTTTACAACAAATTTTTCTTTTAACTTTGGATAAGTCATTTCAATCACCAGATGATAATTATAGTTTTTAAATTAAATTACATAATTATATGTCTGAAGAAACACAGCCAACTGGAAAGTACATAATAGACCACTATTAGCCTTTATTCATCTGAAAGGTAGAGCAATAGATTAAAATCTAATAGACAGACTTCGGAAGACTTCAGTTTTTATTTAACTTCTGCCACTGATTGTTACAGTTTTGGTAAATTACCTAACTTTCCTGTGCTTCAGATTTTCCATTTGTAAGTTAGATATAAAATCTCAGCTGACCTACTTTGAAAAGGAAACTGAGAAGAAATACGTGAAAAACTTTTAAAATATTTGGATGATGCAGTCTAAATCCAAAAGCTGGCAGAAATGTAAAGGCAAAATTAAAAAAAGATTAAAATACTGTAAAATATAATGTTACTCTTTTAAATGAGCTGTATGAAAGTCTTTCATTTAAAACTTAGGAAGTATTTTAGAAATACTTCATATAAATGACCAGTTTCTAGATTCTAAGATCACATTTTAAAATAACATTAAAAAAACGATAAAAGTGGAGTTTATCACAATGTGAAAATTTATTAACTGGTTTACATAGTATTGAAAATATATAAAAAAATACAGAAAAAAGAAACAAAAAAAAAAAAAGAAAATTAATATATGGGGCAGGCCACGGTGGCTCAGTGGCAGAGCTCTCACCTGCGATTCTGGAGATCTGGGTTTGATTCCCAGTGCCTGCCCATGCAAATAAACAAACAAATAAATAAATAAACAAGTATATGATCTGTGCCAAATGGGGTACATAAATTCATTTGAAATGGTGGTCAAGTGTTAGTTCAATTCCAGGCACAAACATAAAAACACACCCTAAAGGGATAATGTCCCTTTAACGTCCCCAGAGGACCACATGAATGAAAGGAAATAGAAGAGACTTTTTACCCCTTTTTTCAAGAGTAATATACCTACTTCTTAGGACCTCTTTACCTCTTCTTTATTACTTTTAAAATAGAAGGCTTCTCAAAAGCTTGAATTAAATCATAATTTTGTTCACTATTCTACTTCTCCTTCCAATATGAACACGCAATCTGGGAAGAATTTCTAGGTTGCATTTTCTTTCCTGAACAGCTTTAACAAGTATACTAGGCATATATACTGAATCTTTAAATCAGAATGAATATATCAAAACTTGATCCAAAGATAACTAATTCTTGAATTTGAATAAAAACTACATAATCACTAAACAATTGTGAACCTAAAACGATTTAAATCTGCTTACTCTATATAAGCCAATGCAAAAAAGAACAGAAAATAAGTTGGAATAAGTATGTAATTATGGAAACATATATAGAAAGAACCATGAACTAAAAAAACTTTGTCTACCTCCATGGCATGTGGGAAGGAGTAGTGGAAGTGAGCAAAATCTTTATATTTCTATCTAGGAAGCAATAGATGCTATTCAAAATCAATAAATCCAAGACTGGAGGTATAATCATATTTTGATGATTACTTCCATTAACATATATCTATTAAGGAAGGAATAATCAAGTTCTGGAGATTGCTTCCATTATGTTTATCAACATATACACTTTTAGTATAAATATAATGGAAGTAATCACCAGAACTAAAAAATGATTAAAAGGGAATACTTCTAGGAAGTGCTGATGGGGAAGGAGGAGTATGATACTGTTGTACTTTTTTTCATCCTTGACTTGTTAATTACATGCATGTATTGCTTCTACTTTTTAAAATTTTTTGAAGAATTTCTTCAACTGTCCCCAACTAGTTTGTTTCTCAACATTCTTCTACACTATTTTCAGTATGGATCATATAGATTTGCATCTGTTGGCAAAACTTTGCAAATATTTTCTTATCTTTTTATTTATGTGCTTTCAGTAACTCATCAATAAGACCCTATCTGTGAGCAAAGATTATAATTTCTGATTTTATTTATTATTCCTAGCACTTTGTAGAGCAGTCTATAAAATTTGCTGATTTGCCATCTCACAATTCACTGAAAACAACTTAAAAACCCTTCTTTAAAAAATGGAGAACTAGGACTCAGAATATAAAGCTGTACTGCATATTTTAACTGAGATTTTAAAAGTTATGTCCAAAGTCAATACTAAGTTTAAATGAGAAAACAAGCCCGTACCTTTAAGAGCTTCACAGTGCTTTTTAATTGCTACAGGAGTCAAATGCAGAAAATTAGGGATCTAAAATAGAGAAAGTGAAAGAATAAATTAATCAAATGTCTTAACAACATGAAAAAGACACTTTTCTCATAAAGCAAAATCATAAACCCAACAAACTTTGTAGTAAATAAAATCTGATCATTTTTTACAATACTAATAATACATGTTACAGATGATGTGGACTTAAGAAAAGAAATCCTTGAAATATAGATTCAGTACCATGTACCTTATGATGACAATGTTGGAAAAATAAGCATCACTTTATATTTCCTTCCTGGTATTAGAGCTACAGGTGTGCATGTGTATTTTCCTTATAAAACTAAAAGCATCTAAGGACATGAATCCTTATTTAATAATCTTAATTCCCCTGAAATACACAGCATGGTGTTACATTTCCACTTTGTACGTAGTAAACATTTCTTTACTTGAATGAATGAATAAAAGGAACAAATCTTTAAAGAGTTTAAAGAAGCTGAAGATATATTTATGATGATATATTAAAAAGTTACCTATCTGATCATTTACAGGGCCAGTGAAAATCAGAGACTAGATTCTTTCAAACAAATAAACATTTACCAGCATATTTTTTTAATAATGTTAAGCATCTAAACAGAAATTTTAACATGAAACTCATTTGGATAGCAAATTTGAGCAAGAAGAAAGTTACTACAAACAGTATGCTAGTAATCTTGAGTGTTGATCAAAACACAAGACACTTTGACATTTATTTTAATAAGGAAAGTGGGCACTGGAAATAGGGCTTATGGCCTGAACAGTTTTATTTTCTATACTTTATTTTGGAAACATAAATTATGTTATAAATATGTACTATATTTTATAATTAAAATTCAAGATTAAGATTTTAAAAAGGCTATGAGAAATCAAAGAAATCTTTCAGAGAAATGATGAAATATAGCTTCTACGGTGTGAAATAAGAAAAAAGTAGAAAATGACACCATCATGGCAACATAAGAAAATACACATTTCAAAATGTATATCATCATCATAACTTTAGCTAATGCTTACATTGCACTTATATAGGCACTGTTCTAAAGTCACTGCATCTATTAGTTCAGTTAATAAGCTTACTAAATGGCAGCATCACGTCAGTGGACTAAATGTACAGATGATTTTAAAAAGGGATGGCATGCATTAAACAACTGAATTTATATGTTTATTAAAATACAGTTTACAGGTCCAAAGATGGTGGCCACCATAAAGAAGGTGGCTACAGAAGACGTCAATATTACTTTCGAAAAGATAAACAAATTTGCAAGGCATATGAGTGAAATCACAGAGCTAAAGGAAGAAACTGATGTAAAAAAGAAATAACTTCAAAATTTAGAAGATCCTTGTGATGATAACATGTTGGTAGAGGATGACTGCTTTAGGATTTGATACCTTATCAAATCGGAGATGTTTTCATTAGCCATTCTTAAGAAGAAACAGAAGAAATTTTAGAAGAAGCAAAGAAAAAATTGTAGGAAGAAACTGACAGAGTAGAATCGATTCAGTGGGTGTTAGATTTGAAAGTTCAGTTATATGCAAAATTTGGGAACAACATAAACCTTGAAGCTGATGCAAGTTAAACATTTTAATACTTTTAAAAAAAATTTAATAAACTTGAATGTTGTTTAAAATGAAAAAAATACATATAGTTTTACAACCATTGTTATTATTACATAATATAAGCTACCTTCTCTCACCCAGTGACATTTTCCAAAGATCTTCTCTTTAAGCTAATTTTGTTTCTCTTCTTCCATTCAAAGAAAATATTTGTTCCCTCAATGTTTGCTTTCTTATGTCCCTTGAAACATTTACATTTCCAAATTTCATTTATCCCTGTCTCCAACAAACTCTTCCCCAAGCTACCAACTCACTTTTACCATCACATTGTAGCAAATTTTTCTTTGTTTGTCAGGAAAACTCATTTAGTGGAAAACAGGGTTCATTGATGATGATCCATTGTTTGAAAAGGGAAAGCAACTAAGATATGCAGTCCCAAGTTAAGCATTTACATTTTCTTTAAAAAGCCTACGACTTGTAAGTCTTTATAGATGTTATCAACTAAAGCATTTCATATGACCTATTTTGCTTCAAAATAATAAAGTTGGTGGAAATATAACAATAATATTCTATCATCCGGACAGAAAGCTTTAAAATCTCTCTTTTAAAAGTGGAAACTTCACTTTCAATTCTCAAGTACAAGTTAGGTTGTTTCATTTTTCTTAGTTCCACTAGAAAGACACAATACAATAATAGAAAAGACACTGGGGGGGGAACAGGGAGGCCAAAACGGAAGCGATCAGACCAATTAATTTATTACATTCTTAAATACTAGGATTCTTTCAGTCTTGTTCACCATGGATAATCAAATCACATCCATTACCTGGAAAATAAATTAAAATATCACAACCTGGTACATGCTGAACTCTGAAGTATAATAGAGGTGGAGGTTGGGCTACAGGAGAGATGTAGACTGGAACATAATTAGGTATAAGTCTTATCCCATGGATTGTTAACTTATCTTACCTTTAAAAGTTCTAGGTTTCCCTCCTTTGCCATGGGTACCCCTCTTTTCACTGGATAGCCCATTCGAACAGGAAGAGGTACTGCGGAGGGTTTAAATGGTGCTGCCACAGGATAAACACTAGGCCAGTCCTGGTCAACAGCCATTTTCTCTGTCCTAGGAGGGAGTACCTAGGGAACATAAAATAGTTTCATATTTTAAATGATCATGTTCTTAAATTTTAAAATTTATAAAAAGCAGCAATTAAGAGAATTATAAGCAGAAATGAAATCTATGTAAAATCTGACCTCCCACAAAACTGCTGTTCAAAAAAACAAAACAAAAAACCCACCCCTTTCTAAATGCCTCTGCATTTCCTCAAAGCCCTCTCTGGCAAGGATCTCCTTGAATATCACATTTCTTTCCCTTAAATGTTTTCTATCTTATTTATTTAAGCTTTAGCAAATTTTTACATTTTGTTTATGAAGGAGTGAGAATTGAAATAATTTTTAAACGTTGATGAAGTCAGTACACAAAGAGACACTGAGAACTTAGAAATAAGGAAACAGAGAATAAGGATAGTATAAGATAAATAAATTAAGGTTAAGCTAACTGAATAAATACATAATGTGAAATCATATGTCTCCTAGATTCATAGAATGGCTATTTGACAGTTTAGTAATCATATTAACATATTTATATTTATATTTATATATATTTTATATATAACACATTTATATATATTTTATATATAACACATTTATATATATTTTATGTTAATATATATAAAAAAGATATATGTATGTATATATATATACTTACTTTAAAGTGCATTAAATAGAAAGGAATGGCCAATATAGAATAGAGATTAAAGAAACAAAATTCAGCATTGCCCATCTAAGCATACTCAAAGCCAGTATGGCATGTGTCCTGGGACAAGTTATATTCCTGTAAAAATGATTGTTTAAGACTATTGTAATTTAGTGCCATTTAATTCCTAACTAACGTTAGTGTCTTTGTTCTGATCCCATGCTCATCAAGTGACTTTATAATTTGGATTCCCACAAAGAGATGCATAAGGGTGAGACAAAACTGGTTAGATTTGTTCAAACACTCAAAGTTGCATGACTGGTGTAGGCATCATCAAAAATAATTCTTTATTTTGATTTATGTACTTGTTTCCTGGACATATGTGAGTCCACTTGTCAAAGATGTTCCAGTCTCTGGATACTGACAAAGATCATCAAAGACCAGACTCTGCCTCATAGTCACAAAGTAAATGTCACCTGCGTTCTCTGGCAGCCCCCTTCTGCTTCATCAAGGACAGCTGCCTCACTTTAGAACTTCAGAGATGATTAGGATAGACTACAGTGGGGTTTAGTAATTGTTTACCTTTCTTTTCATCTGTCTTGCATTTCTGGATGTTTTAGTGTTTCCTGTTGTATCTACAGGACAAAACAGTTATAAAGAATTTTATAACAGAGCTGCTCAACATCTATCATGATTCATAATTCTAGCACAATTTAAGGTATTATATAACAAAAATGAAACAATAGTCCACCCTCTGTAAGCTCAGAACTAAATCATTTTGATGAAAACATAAAAGTCAGAAAAAGCTAATAAAGCTCCATTTGAATATAAAGTTTACTGTGATTGTTGACATAATTAACTCATCATCTAAAGAAACAAATTCAATAACTTTGAGGGTCACCATAAAATAAACCCACTCTCCCAAGTTAAAGTATCTAGTTAAGACATAAATATAATCAAGCCTCATTGTACTGTATTTACAAATTTGCATACACACTAAAATTAATTTGTAACTCCAAATCAATACTCAGGGCGCTTCTGCAATCATTTGAGCCATGCAGTGTCGAAAAGTTTGAGTTGCCCGATACACATATCCCAGCTGAGGCTGATCAAGGTAATGCTTTGCCTTCTTGTTTCAGCTCTCCTCCTGCGAATGGGTCCTTTTCACACATTTTTTGCCTTTTAGTATATTTTTGTGTGTGGGGGGGGTGACTTTACTGTTTAAAATGTTCCCCAGGCATAGTACTGAAGTGTTGTCTAGTATTTTTAAGTGCAAGAAGGTTGGGGATATGCCTTATGGAGAAAATGTGTGTGTTAGATAAGCTTTGTCCAGGCATGAGTTAAAGCGCTATTAGCTGGGTTTCTGGGTGGCCTATGTTAATGAATGAACAACATATATCAAATAAGATGCCTTGAAACAAAATACACATAAAAGCAGGTTAAGTAATGACTGGTTAACAAAAATACTGTGACCAGAGACTTGTAGGAACCTAACACCGTATTTCTCCTAAGAGCAATGATTCAGTATTCACAAATTCAGTTTCACAGCAACTTCATAAAACATTACTACTACAAATAGCATGAACCAACTGTATTATAATTTTTAAATATATTTGGTTTGAAAAGTTCTGACTGAACTATACTTGCTCATATTTTAATTATTTCTATTTTTTCTACCAAAAAAACCCCCTAATGCTTCAGTTTATTGTTCCCCATTGTATATCAGATCTGCAGTGCAACAATAATACCAATAACAAAAATCACAGCCACACCTAATAAATCACGATTGTAGAAGAAGGCGATTACTTAGAAATATACATTTTAAGATACTATCTTATGCAGTGTTAAGTAAATGTTTTGCTATGCTGAAATAACAGTCAAATTTATTGAGCACTTCCATATGCCAGACACTGTGCTAAATGCTTTCCATTATCTCGTTTAACTTTATTCCTCACAATAAAATGTATTATTATTATTATTTTAGAAGTCAATAAAGTGACACTCAGGGAGGTTAAGCAACACTGCTAACAACAAATGCTAGTATCCAGTGGCACTATTGGAACCCAAGTCTTTTTGACTCTAGGACCTGTGCTTGTAAACATAACCTTACACCTTTTTCAGTGGAAAAAGGACCTTCCTGATTTCTGGCTTGGTGCAAAAATATCAGTGCTGAGGACTTCCACTTCCAGTCATGATAAAGTAACAGGGACCACATTTACTTTCCAACCTGAAAGAACTAGAGAGAGAGAGAGAGAGAGAGAGAGAGAGAACCACCTAAAAGGAACATGTAGAACTGAAGCTCATAAAGGGTCAAGAAGAACTGGGATTCTCACCAGCCAGAGTGGAAAATATCATAATACACAAGACATTAAGCAGAACACTTAAAAGAGTGTTACTTCAGCAATACAGCAAAATTAGCCCTAAATGCTAATGCTGCTCTGATATCATCTAACAAGGCTTAAAAACAAGCTTCAAAAGGATCAAACTGTTTCCAAGTAACAAAGCTGTGTACCTCTAAACCTCAACAATATTTTTAAAAATCCAATGATAGCACTCAAAGGTAAAATTCATATGTTCCATCCAATAAAAAAAAATGCCAGACATGCAAAGAAAATGAAAAATACAACTGCAATGAGGAAAAAAAATCCATAGAAACACAACCAGAAATCATAGTTACTGAATTAGTAGACAAAGATATCAAATGGTTATTATAACTATAGAATGTTCAGAAAGGTAGGGAAAACTACAGGGATGTTAAAGAGAGGAATGAAAGACATAAACATGATGCAAACTTTTCAAAAGACCTAATTTGAATTTCTAGAAATAAAAGCTATAATGTCTGAAAAAGCAAAACACACTGGAGAGCATTTATGATGTACTAAACAGTGCAGAAGAAAAGATAAGTGAACATGAAGACATGGCAATAGAAACTATCTGAATGAAACAGAGAAAACAGAATCAAAATGAAATAAAAAAGAGCATCAGTGAGCTGTGGGATAACTTGAAGTAATTCAATAGACATGCAACTGAAGTCTGGAAAGGAATGGGACAGAAAAATAGGTGATAAAATAATGGCAGAAAATTTTCCAAATTTGATATTTCAATGAACCCCAAGCACAAGAAACACAAAAAGAGCTACACTAAGGCACATGATAATCATATTGCTCAAAATCAGTGATAAAAGAAAATCTTAAAAGCAGCCAGAGTGAAAAGAACACATTATGGGAGAACAAAAAAAAGGTGATGGGATATTTCACATGAAAAACAAAGCATGTGATAAGCCAATGAAACAACATCTTAAAAGTACTGAAGAAAATTAAAAACCTATGACTCTATGATTCTCTATCTAGTGCAACAATCTTTCAAAAACAAAGGTGGGGGCAATGCAATGGTGGCTCAGTGGAATCAGGAGCTAAAAGCAATGAAATCTGGGAGCAAAGATCCAGCAGATGCTGGCCATGTGCCTTCCCATGTAAGAAGTGTCCCAGATGCCAGCAGTATAACACTTTATCCCATTCATCTATAGTCAAGAAAAATAAGAATCAAAGAGTTAAGGTGATATTAGCAAAGCACACAAGACTTTTCTCATTTTGAATGACCTACCTCTAGCTTCATCTCCCTTCACAAGGCCCCAAAGCTACACTAAACTTTTCTTCCATGTATTAGGTCCTTTAGTCTTTCTCTGAACTCTATTGAATCTACCTAGAATGTGCTTCTTTCCCTTCCATCTACCTACTTTTACCACCTTCCCACTTCACTTCTTAACCTGACAAATTCCTATTCATCCTTAATATTAATTCATTTAAAAGGAGAGTGATACTTTCTACGAGAAGCTAGGAAGACAGCAATGAATAAGACATACACAGTCTTTGTTCTCACAAAACTCAAGAGTCTATCAGTGTTTTGGAAACATATAGCAGGGAACTGAACCTCCTCAATTATTAAAGGAAAATCTCTCTGAGGAAGTAACTTTAAGCTGAAACCTGAACGATGAATAGGAAGTGAAAAAGCATGTGAGGAAGTGTTTTAGAGGGAGAGAACATGAAAAATCAAAATAAACAAATTTAGCAGGCAGATACTTAAAGTGAAATAGGGTGCATACTGAGAAAACAACCTGGAGATATTTAATAGGCATGTCAACTATAACATATCCTTGGCAGGGCTCTTGATGTCCTTCTCCCAGTCTTCCCAGTCCCATAAACAGTATCACGTTTATCCAATTGTTCAGGACAAAAATCTAACTTTTCCTAAAGTTCCATATCAAATCCATCAACCCTGTCAGCTCTATCTTCAAAATATATTCCAAATCCAACAAATTTGGATTCTCCACACTGCTCTCAATCCAAGACACCATCATCTCATTTGCACCATTCCAACAGCCTCCTGGCTTTTACTCTTGTCCTGCTAAAATCAGTCCTCCACACTGCAGCCAGTGATCTTTTAAAAGTGTAAATCATATCCTATCACTTCTCTGCACAAAATCCTCCAATGTGATCCCAAACGTATTATAAAACCCATGTGAAAAATCAAAATTAAATGTCTGAAAGCCTTTTTACATATCAGCCTTCACATTTCACATTTCTCTGATGTCTTGTCCTACCACTCTCCCCTTTGCTCACTCAGGTCCACCCACATTGGACTTCTTTCTGTTCCTTTATCACACCTCTAAGCTTCAGCCTTCTCTGGCCTTTGTGCTTGCAGTTCCCCATACCAAGAATGCTCTTTTAGCCTGGATCTTTGCATAGCTCTGGGTTGTGCTTAAATGTTACCTCCTCAGACACCTTCCTCTATCTTATTCTACTCTATAACCACAGTTCCCCTATTATCAATACACTGTTTACTTTTCTGATGTTTTCATTTAAATGTTTATTTGCTCATAGTCAGACTCCCCCAAAGAATGTAAACTCCATGAGGTCACAAACCTTGCTGCAGTTTCAGAACTAGAACAACAGTAGGATTTCAATAAGTACGTGTTGAATGAATGAGTGAAAAACATACAAGTGTTAAAACTATAAACAGCCACGTATGACACCTTAAGAAATTTATAATTTAACTTAAAGCAATGGGAAGCCACTTGTAGATTATGAACAAAGGAGTTACAGGATAAGATTTGCTTTCTGAACATTTCACTCTGGCTGTTGTGAGAATTCAATGTAGGAGAACAGGAATGGAAGTAGGGACAGCAAGGAAACTAATGTAGAATTTAGAGACGGTGGTTTAGACAGGGCTATTGGGAGTGTGAAGTGAGTAAACTAGTGATACTATAGGAGGTAGTACTGACAGGACTTCATGAATGACTGGAGACGTACCCCTTCCTTGGCTCCTTGGCTGAGCCCTTCCCGACTCTGGCTGGCTCTTCCTCAATCTTCTCCCGCCGCTCTATTCATACTTCTGCTACACCCTCCCTCCCCCCCACACACACACACTACATGACACTTTCACGTTTATAAATCTCTTTTCCACTACACTCCCTCAGGGCAAGTACGGCATAAGGCATCCGTACAATTCTCTGTTGAATGAAGGCCATTTCATTAATGCCTCTTGAATGAAAGTCATCCCATTCGGTGGCATAGCTAGCCATGGAATTCACATCTGCAGGTATTTCTAGGACAACCGTATGCTTCTCTCAAAGTAGGGAAAATCCGCGATTCAACACTACCTAACAAACACAACTGCGCACCAATAACCAGGGACAAACCCCGTGCAGTCAGCTGTAGGAGGGAGCACCAGAAAGCGCAGGTCACGGAGGGGGCAAATTCACTGCGTTCACAAAAGACCCAGAAGTAGCAACTGCAGACAAGGAACGTGACAACGCGCGGAAACCTAAACCCGCGGTTTCCCCACTAGGCTGGCAGGCAAAAGGCGGGCAAAGGACTTACTGCCTTTCCTACGGGTCAAAGGCTCAGCCGCAGCAGCGGCCATCATGGATTTGGTAATTCGCCCCCTCGCCACCCCCAAAGGCGACACAGTGGGTACTCACAAGGCCTTGATCTCAGCGTACGAGTGGCCGGTGATACAGCGGTGGAGAGAGCACGCAGGGTCCTGGTCCCCGGCTGCAAAACTGTGCACGCCAGGAGCGCGGGAGCCGCCATAGCTGCGAAGACGGAAAGCCGGAGAGGTCAAGCGTAAGCCACCGTCAAGAGGCTGGGCTGAAGGCGATACCGCGCATGCTCAGACAGTCTTGTTCCGCCCCTAGGGTGCGGAAACAGGACTATCACGTGTAATTGAGTCGAGGGCTGGAATGTACCCCGAAAACAGGAGAAAGTAATAGGAAGAAAACAAAAAGAAAAATAAATCCAAAGCAATCAATTCAAAGACAATTGCGAATTGTCAAAAAGGAATGGGGGAAATGGTGGCTCACAGAAGACAGGTGTGGGGTGGGGCAATCAGGAGTCAGTCTGTCTACCCTACCAGCTTCTTTGCAATACTGTTCCCCTTAAAGAAAGTCTTCAGCTTGTGCATGCAACATGCAAGAACGGAAGACAGGCAGTGTTTTATAGTAGCTTAGAGGACGACCTCTTGAGGCAGACTGCTTGAGTTTAAAAACTGGCTTCACCATTTACAGGATGTGTAAATAAATATAGAGAAACGCCCTACCACGGTGTTGGCACCCTGTGAACGCGTGCGTATGCAGGCTTTAACTGTCATCAGTTTGGTTAGCTAGTTTGTAGATTAGGTTAGAATTAGAAAAAGCCAGAACCCGTCAGAACCTACCTAATAATAGTCATCATTTAAGGGGCTTTCATATTTTCTACCTTAGGATGGATTAACATATAATCCTTTACAACTATTTTTAAGATTAAAAGGATGGACTTTTTAATCAGTTGTGGGGTTTGATTCCAGGCTCTGCTCCTTAGTGATCTTGGGCACGTCCACATAACTTCGCTGAGTTTCTGTCTCACAGGAGGTGGAAACAAAAATAACTTCTTCAGGACCCTTGTGATTAAGTTAAATATGCTTCAGAAGCCATAATATAAGGGGTGACCATTGAAATTAAGCTCAGGGTTAATACCACATACACACGCACGCACACACCGCCCCTTTTCTCTGAGTTTGTGTATCATAGTGTATGTCCTAGTATTTTAAAGTACAAGGATATAGAAATTTGGGGTCAAGCATGTAGAAATTTGGGAACAAAAAGAGTATGAATTCTTTCAGAATTAAGTAAATCTTCAGAGAATTCCCCATTTCTGTCCAAGATTAAAAAGATTTACCTCTGCATTCTGTATGCTTTCTTCTTTTGGTTTACTCTCTTCCAATGACTAATGTAGATAGATATTACTAGAATCAGAGGATCCAGAAAAATATTTCTTATTTACTTTGTTGTCAAGTACAATAATGTGGCTTCTATATTAAAATTGATTTGTAATGTTGTCAACAGGCAATGATAACATCTCTTTTATGTCATATAAATCACAAAGCATGTATTATCAGGTACATAGGAGTTATTAGGTGTGGTATTTTGAAGCTATTTTATAGCCCAGAAAAAGCCATGTTATTTTATACATATATATATCGTTAAGTATGTTGGGCTGGTAAGATGTAGAATCTCTGTCATCTAGGCAGATTACTCAGATGATTAAAAACCTTTTCATAGCGTCTCGCTAAGAGCAAACAAATAACCCAGGAAAACACTGTCATTTTAACAGAGTGAAAAACCAAATTCTTGTTTTGCATGAAGATACATCTGATAAGAGAACTATTAAAAATCTTATAAAACTATAAATCTTAGCCAAACTTAACCAATAAGGTTCACTTCTGACAAGACCTCTACAACATTCTATATCCGTCCATTTTGGGGGGTGGTGGTAGTGGGGGTGCATGGTCCAGCAATCAAACCCGGGTCTCTCTCATGGAAGGCAAGCATTCTGCCACTGAACCACCCATGCACCCTATGTCCAATTATTTTGTCCTGCACATTCCTGTTTCTCATTCTGCAACAGTTATTTTACTTTAGGGGGAAAAAAAGTACTCTTTTTTTCCTTAACAAATAGAGCCATGTTATTTTAACCCATATCCGTGAGTACAGTCCTATTTTAGGTGGGACTTTTGATTAGGTTATTTAAATTGAGATGTGATCCACCTCATTCAAGGTGGTTCCTAAATCCCCTTACTGGTGTCCTTTATAAGAGAATAAAAGACACACAGAAAAATCCCAGAGAGCTTAGAGAAGCCCCATTGAGGCTGAGAGAAAAGGACATACCCACAGAAGCTGAGAGAGGAAGCCACCAAAGCCAGAAGCTGAATGCAATGAAACCTGGGACAGAAGAACTAGCAGATATTGGCCACGTGCCTTCCCATGTGACAGAGGGGTCCTAGATGCCGAAGGCCTTTCTTCAGAGAAGGTATCATCCTGTTAATGCCTTAATGTGGACATTTCCATGGCTTTAGAACTATAAATTTGTCAACTAATAAATCCCCACTGTAAAAGCCAACCCGTTTTTGGTATATTGCATTCTGGCACCTTTAGCAAACCAAAACACTAAGAATAACATACTTTTTCAGAGGTGTAACAACTCACTTATAATAAACAGAGTTTCTTCAGTGTTCATAATCAAGTACCAATCTATTGCAAAGGAGAGCTGGGTCCATGGGCATGTGACCTGCACTGTTAAGTGCCCTGTGTTTGACTTAATGCCCTGCTGTTGCCATCTTGAAATTCTTCCTACTTTTTTTAACAAGGGGACCCACATTTTCCTATTTCACTGGGCTCCAAAGCTTTTATATAGAACAATTTAAAATATTAAGGTATTTGCAATGAGTTTTTACTTTATTTAAAACCTGGATTAATTGAAATGATTTTTTGTCCGAGAGCTACTTTTCATGAAAACCTAACTTGTTTATAAAAAGTGGGTAGAGTATGTCTATTAACAGGTATGGTGAATAGACAGTATGTCGATATCCAGGTACAAAGATGGACCTTGCATCCTAAATGTCCATCAAAACAGACATGATTCCCAGGGCTATAAATTTCCCTGGCAATGTGGGACAGGACTCCTGGGATGAGCCGGGACCCAGCATCATGGGATTGAGAAAGCCTTCTTGACAAAAAGGAAGAAGAGAAAATTGAGACAAATAAAGTGTCAGTGACTGAGAGATTTCAAACAGAGTCGAGAGGTTATCCTGGACATTATTCTTATGTATTATATAGACATCTGTTTTTAGTTTATGGTGTATTGGGGTGGCTAGAGGGAAGTACCTAAAATTGTTGAGCTGTGTTCCCGTAGCCTTGAATCTTGCAGATGATTGTATAACTATAGCTTTTACAATGTGACAGTGTGATTATGAAAACCTTGTGTCTGATGCTCTTTTAATCCAGGATATGGACAGATGAGTAAAAAAAAAATAAGGATAATAAATAAATAATGGGGGATAAAGGGTAAAATTGGGTAGATTGAAACATGAGTGGTCAATGAGAGGGAGGGGTAAGGAGTGTGTGTGTTAATCAGGGTTCTCTAGAGAAATAGGACCAATAGGAGAGATCTGTAAATATACAATTTACGAAGGTGTCTCATGCAACCAGGGAATGGAAGAGTCCAAAATCCGTAGGGCACACTGTGAAGCTGGTGACCCCAATGAAAGGTCTGGACAAACTCTACAGGAGAGGCTCACAAGCTGAAGAAGCAGTGGAAGAGTGTCCTTCCTTAAAAGGCTTTAAGGGATTGCATTATCTCCTTGTGGGAGGCATGCCTTAGTTGATTGCAGGTGTAATCAGCCACAGATTCAATCAACCAACTGAGAGCTTAATAAACCAGCCACAAAATATCCTTGCAACAATTAGGCCTGCGCTTGCCTGACCAGACAACTGGGCATATTCACTTGGCCAAGTTGACATCAGAACTTAGCCATCATAGTTCACCTTGTCAACTTGGCAGCTATACACATCACCTTAAAACATGCTTAATTTCCAAATAGAACAGAATAACAGACATATGTTTCACCTAACAATTTGCAACTGTCCTGAGTACAGTGGGAAATGCCCTACATCTCTCCAGAATAGGGTGCAAATCCTTAGGTAACATTCACTCTTAAACTTCGTATCTTATGATTTAAATACTATAACATGAACAGTACAACTTATGTCATGTGATAAGAGGAAAGCAAGATATTTGCTTATGTACAAATATAAACATGCTTCTAATGAAACAGGGAGGAAATATACATGCACAGTCCTTGTTTTTGTAACTGGTCATGTGGTTATAAATTATATTTGTCACTAACTTCTACTACCCATTCCATGTTCCCTTTACCCTCAGCAAGCACTTCAGCTGGTCGTGGTTCCTTGCCAGGTGAGGTGACCCAGACCTTCATTCCTGAAGTTTCTGGGCCATTAGTAGCCCTGCCTGGTATGGGTTGTTGCAGTTTTCCACTAACTTTAATTACAGGGCATGGTAGTACTAAGAAACACCCTAGGGGATCTACTATATTTTAGAAAAACTCTCCTCTACCTCATTGTGTAGTTACAGTCCTATTTCCCCTTAATAGTCAGGATCAATCACCCTAGAGAGAATAGTAATCCCCATTCATGCCTATTGATTCAGTGGCATGAAAAGCCCAAAGTTGCCATGTGGCAGTCTTAACTTCCAGTTCAATGGAATCATTGTTGTTTCTCCTGGTGTAAGCATTCCTCCTTTTGGAACTGAGGCCTGTACACCAGCACAGCTTAAGGTTTCAGGGACAGGAAGCAAACATTTTCCTAGTGAATCACAAGGGGTGATAGTGAGTGGTGCCACTCCCCTTGGTTCCTGGACCCATGAATTATGGCTATGGGAGAAACAGCACCATGAGTGGACATTGATTCAGAGTGTACACAGCCTTTTGGGGAACATTGCCCCAGCCCTGCAAGATATTGCCACCTAGTTGGCAACATAATTGGGTCTTCAAAAGGCCATTCCACCATTCTGTCAACCCAGCTCCCTCTGGATAATGGGGAACATGGTAAGACCAGAGAATTCCATAAGCATGTGCCCATTCCCACACTTCATTTGCTGTGAAGTGGCTTCCTTGATCAGAAGCAATGCTGTGTGGCATACCATGATGGTGGATAAGGCATTCTGTAAGTCCAAGAATGGTAGTTTTTGTGGAAGCTTTGCATGCAGGGAAGGCAAACACATATCCAGAGTATGTGTCTACTCCAGTTAGAACAATTTGCTGTCTCTTCCATGAAGGGAGTGGTCCAAAGTAATCAACCTGCCACCAGGTAGCAGACTGATCATCTTGAAGAATGGTGCTATATCGGGGACTGAGTGTGGGTCTCTGCTGCTGGCAGATTGGGCACAGAGCAGTGGCCATAGCCAGGTCGGCCTTGGTGAGTGGAAGTCCATGTTGTTCAGCCGATGCATAACCTCCATCCCTACCACCATGCCAACTTTTTTCATGAGCCCTTTGGGCAATGGCAGGAGTGGCTGAGGAAAGAGGATGAATTGGATCCACAGGATGAGTCATCTTATCCACTTGATTAAAACCTTCCTCTGCTAAACTCACCTTCTGATGAGAATCACGTAAGACACAATTACCTTCAAGTTCTTTGCCTACTCAGAAAAGTCTATCCACATACCTCTTCCCTAGACTGCTTTGTCACCAATTTTCCAATCCTGCTCCTTCCAAGTCCCCGACCATCCAGTCAAACCATAAGCAACAGCCCATGAGTCAGTATACAAATGCACCTATAGCCAGTTCTCCTTCCAAGCAAAATGAACAACCAGGTGCACTGCTCAAAATTCTGCCCACTGAGAGAATTTCCCCTCACCATTGTCCTTTAAGGAAATCCCAGAGTGGGGTTGTAGAGCTACAACTGTCCACTTCTGGATAGTCTCTGCATATCATTCAGAAACATCTGTACACCAGGCCCGAGTTGTCTCTTCCTCAGTCAACTGACTGTAAGAAACTCCCAAGAGGCCATAGCGCTGGTCTGGGAAAGAGAAGGCAATGTGGCAGGAGTGGGGGCCATGGGCATTTGGGCCACTTCCTCATGTAACTTACTTGTGTCTTCAGGACCTGCTTGAGCCCTATCTCGTATACACCATTTTCATTTTACGATGGAGTGCTGCTGCGCACGCCCAATTTTATGACTTGGTGGGTCAGACAACACCCAGCTCATTATAAGCAACTCAGGTTTCATGGTAACTTGGTGGCCCACGGTTA
>PVIY010003899.1:0-107673 GCA_004026745.1 Myrmecophaga tridactyla | reverse complement strand
AATGTGTATCTTTGTGTTATAAATACATTTTATTAGTGTTAAGGTTGTATTTTTACTTGTGTATAAAGTAAATAATTACAACTGATCAGGTCACCAATATGAAATCAGTTTGAGGAGAAAGTCCAATTGGAGCATGTAAGACACGTTTTTTTGAGTGGTCCTTTAATAGTAACAGACTCTTGGGGGAACTTAGCACACTCTTATCCCTGCTCCTAACTTCAGCGCCCTCCCGCTGAACAGCGGCGAACGTCAGGACCACACCAGAGCCACATGCCTTCAGCACACAGGTAAAATGGCAGAGCCAGAACTAGAATTCGGATTCTCTCTTTATTCCCAAGAGGTATTCCCTCCTCTAGACCAGTAACAATGAACAAAACACACCTTGGCAAGTCAGTGTCCTCATATTAAAATCCATTTTCGCCAAAATGCTTGGTCAAAACTTCAACAGAAAATGCTAATAAAGACTAAGGAAGGTCTTTGGAGTCTCGTATGTACATGGTGCTTGGGTCAACCTCTCAGGAAGGCCTCTCTGATACTAAAGGACTATCAGACTCAGCAACAAAGAACTGCTGGGTTATATTTCAAGAAAACTAAGAGAATCCACTCAAAAATCTAGTAATATGATTCAAAGAAGAAGGAAAAAAATGATATTCAGGAAAAGACATTTCTCTTTGACTTGAATAGGGATCAATAAAGGTTCCAAAATTGCCCTCAGTAACATATATATTACAAACAGGTTTAACAAGTTAGGTGAGCTTCTGAAGAGAAGACAAAAAAGTCATCACCTCACCCAAATATATAATTAGTTCTGTTTCTCAAAGTAACAGAGGATGAATATTTATCTTTGAGAATTCAGAGACAAATCGGTCTGTCAGTTATTAGACTAAGTAACTGATTCATGAAATCTAATTGGATATTTAAATATATATTTCACATTTCACAGGCATTTAAATATTTTTATTTTTCAGAGACAGAAGATGAGGCAGCAAAGAGATCAAATATTATGAGCCATGTCTTTAACCTTTTCTCTCTTTTCATATCTTTTGGTACAATCTTAGAGCTAGGTATTTATCTTTGGGCAAGAGACTTTTTAATTTTTGAATTATAAGAAAAGAGGTTTATCAGAATCACCAAAAAAATGGACCAAGCAAACATTTCCAACATGATGGACTTGTATTTTCACATAAAGGCCACCTGCTTATTCTTGAAGCAAAAGCAACAAACTTTATCATAAAAGTACTAAAAATAAGAATGAAAAGGAAGGGAGAGTTTCTACTGAACTGGTCTTATAAGACAGCCATGTGTTTAAATTATATATGCTAAATATAAATATATAATAACATATTCTAACAGCATTATGATAGAAAAGAGAACAAGGAAAAGGTTTTAAAGCCTGCTGATACTGACATTTAACACAAGCACTCTTGTTTTACTCTCTTAATAATGATATTCTGCCAATTAACTGACATCCATGTTAAAGTTTTAAAATGTCTTCATTATAAGTCAACTTCTATGGACACAAACCAGAGGATATATTTTTACATGTTGGGAGAAAGTACAGTAAAAGTGTATTAACCCTAACCAAAAGAACCAGAGCTCACTTACCTTCACAAAGCTCATGCGTATGGTACACATTTTTGTGAGCTCATAGACTGTTTCAAAGCCATGGTTCACAGACTGTGCCAGTAACTGAGCAAATTCTTGGTTGTTGAAAATTTTCAAACTGCACCCACTAGGGATCTTGCAAACAGTAGTGGGATGGAATCCGTGGTGGTAGTTGCAGTTCCGGCTTTGCACAAAGATGCTGCTGTCACTGAGGCACTCGGCATACACCTCCCCTCCGACGTAGTAAAGATGAACTCCTATAGAAAGATAAGAATATATAATTCAGTCACTATCATTTTCTAAAGCTGAAAGGCACCCATGTTATTTCAATCTAGAAGTATAAATTTACATGGATTTAAACTTTGGCTAGTTAACTCCTGCATTACTGATAAAATCCTACTCAACTGTATAGTAATTAGCACAATGTCTGAATATCAACATGCATGCATAAAAGGTCGCTAAAAACAACAGAGTTTCCTTAAAAACAGAAATTAATATTGAAATATAGCAGTGTCATTTTTATGGGAGTTTAATACCTTATTTGGCCATGGATTGAAAGATTATTCTCACTTCAAAACAAGGCATAAAAAACAGCCAGGGACTTTTTTATGGGGTACTGTATATATTGATCATTTAAGATCTGTTGCATTTATTCTATAGCTAAATTGAGACATTTTAGGATGGAAAGAAGGGAGGATAGAGAGAAGCAGAGGTACTAGAAAGCCACAGCTGGAGGAAGTACTGCTGAGAAAAGATGAGGAGCCAGTTTAAAAATAAAAAAAAAACCCTGGAAAAATAATTCATACAGTTTGAAATCTGATCTTACTGAACCATCACCTGCTCCAAATTTCTTCCTGTGAGACCTAGAGGGCTGGAGTGTAGGAAATGTATCTTATCCAGCCTTTAAAAAAAAAAGAAGAAGGGGAGAAAAAACTACCATTCTGACAAAGCCCTCTGCCATTAAGTGAGATTACTTTATGCAGCCACCCAATGAACAGCCACATGTATGTTACTGGGCTTTAAATGATCCATCCTGCAGGTTAGTCTGGCATGGCTTAGTCAATGTTAAAACTGTAACTACTGTCTTGTACAAATATCATGTATTGTATTAAAATATATGCACAAAAGCTTCTGTAACACAATTATACAGCTGCTGGGACAGAAGTTCATTCATCTGCCTGATGGAAAGAAAACAATTTTAAGGTTTGTTTTATTTTTAAACATTTTTTCCCCGATTATAAAAATGAATTTTTCATTTTAGAAACTTTAGAAAGTAAAATGAAATATAACGAAGCAGAAAACATTATCACTCCTCTGGTAACCGGGAGGCAGTAACTGTTAATAGTTTGACATGTGTTTGCCATCAGGTATCATTGAAATTTCTTTGCAAACATATTAAATATCTGTATGATTGGATGGATACACCAATTTAATAATTTGTCCATTACTGGACCAACGTACTGATACTTGGCTATTATAATAAGGCCATGATAAATGTCTTTGGGCAATTTTTGGTAATATCTTAAGGAGAGATTCCTGGAAGTTATATTATTGGATCGAAGGTTCTTGATTCACTTTGCCAAATGACTTTTCAGAAAGTGTGTATCAATTTTCAGCCTCACCAGCAGTGTATGAGTGCTTTATCTTTTCACCTGTCCCAGTATTAAGGGTGGGCTGAAAATAGAAAAATGTTCTTAATTTATAGGTGAAAAATAATATCACTTTTAATTTACATTTTTTTAATTACTAGTGAGGCTGGATGTCACATGTTTATTAGCCACTTGTATTTCTCTTAAGAATTCACTGTCCATATTTCTTAACATTTATCCCACTGACATCCCAATTTAAAAAAAAACTTTTTATTTTGAAATATTTTCAAACTTATAGTACAGTTAAAAAAACACATAAACCCCATTCAGAGAACTCCAACACTATACCCCTACTCTCTGTCACTGATACCTCAATCCACCTAATTTTTACCATTTTGTCGTAGTTGCCACCTCATTCTATATTTCTAATCCATCTGTTTGTTTATTTATCAGTCCATTTTATGAACGCAGCATAGGTGGTATATACCATGCCCCTTGGGCATTAATACTATTATATACATTATTTAAGAACAAGGATATTCACTTATATATCCAACTTACATGCACTTATCAAGTCCAAGAAATTACAGTATATATTCTAATTTGTTCATTCATCCCAACAATGTCCCTTTAAGCCTTTCTTCCTCCTTGCTACATAACATCCAGAATCATACATTACATTTAATTATCACTATCTCTTCAGTTATTCTTTTTTTCTTTTAACTGTGGGAAAATATATATACAACATAAACTTTTCCATATTAACCACTCCCAAGCACACCATTCAAAGGGCCTTAATCCCATTCAGAATATTGTTGTACCTTCACTGCCTTCCATTACTAAAACTTTTCAATCTCCCCAAACAGAAACTCTACACTCACCATGCATTAACTCCCCATATTCCTTATTCCTCACCTCTGCAACACTCTAATCTCTGTCTCTGTGAACTTGCATATTTTCCCTCATTTTCTCTGAAGTTATCATGGGGCTTAAATTTAACATCCTAAATCTGTAACAATCTCATTTGCTTTGATTCCAACTTAACTTCAACAGCATACACAAATTTCTGTTACTGTGGGTCTTCGGCTCTGTTTGGTTCCTTTTCTTAATTTCCATCTCTCTGCAGATTTTCTCTTTGTATTCACCTATCATTTTCTTGATTTCCTTTACTTCTTTGTCCACATTTTCCTTCAGTTCTTTGGCCATATTTAGGACCATTTTAAAGTATCTGTCTAGTATATCCTAGCAGAGTCTAGTCCTCTTCGTATATGGTTTGTAATGCTTTAATCTTATATTTTGCCTGGGTCATTACTTCCTGTTTCTTTATGTTTTACGACCTTTTGTTAAAACCTGTGCATGTCGATATTTTAGAACTTAGACTCAGAGACAACTGTTCCTTAAGCTTGCATTCATTTCATGTTATGAGAGCTTTCCTTGACTGCCAGGAGTGAACCAAAAAAAGAGAAAGGGAAAGAAGAAAACACCTCTCACAGTTGAAGACTGACCTGCATGAGTGCTTCTTTTTCAAGGTTTATCCACACCTTGAGTTTAGAGAATAGTTTGAGACCAAAGCGTAAGGTCCTCCCTGATCCTTTCTGTGCAAGAAAGGAAGAGTTTGAGCAGGACTGGAATGTTTGGAAAAATTCCCCTTTGAAGCCATCTGGCCCTGCTTTCCATTGATGGGAGGTTTTTCATTACTGATCCAATCTCTGGTTATTGGGTCTTCTATTTCTCTGGAGTCAGTAGAGGTCATTTGTGTTCTTGTAAGAATTTGTCCATTTCAACTAGTTTCTTGGTGTTCAATTGTTCACAGTATCTTTATAGTCCTTTTTATTTCAACAAGGTTGGTAACAATGTCCCCTTTTTAAGTTCTGATTTTGTTCATTTGTATCCTCTGTTTACTTTCTTTGTCAGTCTAGCTAAAAGTTTGTCAATTTTATTGATCTTTTCAAAGAACCAACTTTTGGTTTTGTTGATTCTATTTTTTGTGTGTGTGTTCCATTTCATTTATCTCTGCTCTAATCTTTTGTTATTTCATTCCTTCTGCATGCTGTAGGTTTAGTTCGCTTTTCATTTTCTAGTTCTTCCAGTTTGGAGGTTAGGTCTCAGGTTTAAAGTCCTTTTTTCCTAAATGTAAACATTTAGAGCTATAAATATGCCTCTCAGCACTGCCTTTGCTGCATTCCATAGGTTTAATATGTTTGTCTTTTCACTGTCACTCATCTCAAGATATTTCCTAATTTTACTTGTGATTTCCTCTTTAATCTATTAGTTAAGAGTTTGTTGTTTAATTTCCACATATATCTGAAGTTTCCATTTCTCCGTCTATTAGTGCCTTCTTGCTTCATTCCATTGTGGTCAGAGAATTTACTATGGTATGATTTCAAAATTTTAAATTTATTGTGACTCGTTTTGTGACCTAACATATATGGTTTATTCTGGAGAATGACCCATGTACATAAGAGAAGAATGAGTATTCTGCTGTTGTTGGGTGAAGTGTTCCATATATGTGTTAGGTCTAGTTGGTTTACATTCAAGTCTTTCATTTCTTTATTGATCTTTTGACTCTATGTTCTATCCATTATTGAAAGAGGTGTATTAAAGTTTCCTACTATTAAAGTAGAACCATCAAAATTTCTCCCTTCAAATCTGTCAGGACCTGCTTCATATATTTAGGGTTTCTGCTGTGAGGTGCATATCCTGTTGAATTGACCCCTTTATTATCTTTGTCCCTCGTAAATGTTTTTGACTTGAAGTCTGCTTATCTGATAACAGTATATGTACCCCAGGTCTCTTTTGGTCACTACTTGCATGGTATATTTTTTTCCATCCTTTCATTTTCAACCTACCACTTTCTTTGAATTTAAGGTGAGTCTCGTACAGAAAGCATATAGTTGGAGCAAACTTTCTTATCCATTCTGCCAATATCTGCCTTCTGACAAATGGAGAGTTTAAATCATTTACAAGTCCCTACCTGTAATGGAGGAATTTCTTCTACCATTTTGCTATTTAGCGTATGTAAATTGTAGCTATTTTGCTCTCAATTCTTCTGTTAATTAATGCCTACTTTAATATTTGTTTTTTTTTGTGTTGCATCATATTGAGTGCTTTTTAAAAAAAATATCTGTACATATTCCTAATATTTTTGCTGTTGTTGTTGCCACGGGGTTAAAATTTTACATCCTAAATAAATAACAATCATAAGTGCATATGGGAATTATATGAATAATGTATTTCTTATTTTTCTCCACTTTAGTCCTCTGCCTTTTAATTTTACTCATAGTACTTTTTTTTAACCTACAGAACTCTGAAACCTTTAAGTAATTAGATCCCATGTGATCTTTTCTTGCTTTTTATGCTTGGAAACTTTTTACCTCTCTGATTTCTGTCCAAAGAGCAAATATATATTCTTGCAACTTTTATTGGTATTCCTTTTTATTTTTATTCATATTCACCCCATTAAACTATCTGGGTAGATGACATGAGGTCAATGTTTTCCTCACCACCCCAAACCAAAAGCTAATTTTATTATTGCAGGACCATTAGAAGACTCTACTCTAAAACTGTTATGCTTCACCCAACATACATTAAATTTTTATATATACTATAATGCAAGTTTAATTTATTCTATTGTCTTTTCTATACACTGATTCAACTGTAGATTTTAATAAATATTTTGTTAACCCTAAAGTCAAAAATTTTTCTTTGCTCTTTTATTTTAAAATTTAGCTATTCTCAAATTGTTTATTCTTCCAGATAATATTCAGAATATATTTTCTACCTATCAAAAAAATATATTGAGGGCGGGCCACGGTGGCTCAGCAGGCAAGAATGCTTGCCTGCCATGCCAGAGGACCCGGGTTCGATTTCCAGTGCCTGCCCATGTAAAAAAAAAAAAAAAATATATATATATATATATATATATATATATATATATATATTGAAATTCAGAAAAGGATTGTTTTAAAACTAGAAATTAAATTAGGAGGAAACGATACTCTTAAAATGTTTTCACAATATTAAGTCTACCTTTAAGGAACATTTATTCACATTTTCTTTCAGTAAAATTTCGTTTCCTTTACATAATTCTGCCATATTGCTGGCTCAGGGTATTTCCAAGAACGGTATGTTTTCTCTTACTTGTTGCTATTGGAAATGGGATTTTCCTCTTGATTATATTTCCTAACTGTCAGATTAAAGGAAACTGTCTTACATAATGAAAAAAAAATTCTTTAGGGAGTTCTAAGTCAACAATCATATCACTTGACTAGACACAATGCCCATATATAATACTGGCATAGATGAAGGGAGAAAGGCACTCTTGCACTTCTGTTACAAATGTGAATTAATAAATGCTTTTGACACAGTAATTTCACTTTAATTCTATATTGGGTAGAAATGTACTAGCCAGAGCACGTGGAAAATTTTAAATAATAGCTATCCTAGAATCCTTATTTTTCTTCCTAATTTTTAGCAGGACTATCCTGGAGTACAATGGCCTTTAACTACATTTGGGGGAATAGCTAGCTTTAGAACTTCATGAAAAGTATGTCCCTCCTCTTGAAATGTATGCAAAACTGTTTTAATATTCGTATTCAATTTTAGGTGTGTGCAGACTATAAAAACATATTTATGATGTTATGAACCTAAATTCTATTGCTTCATCATTAAATTTGATATAAGCTGTTAATTTTTTTCTTTACTCATATTAAGGAAATATCTAGCAATTTCTGGTTTAAGAATTGCTCTTTTTTTTAAGGATTAAATATTAAACTTTATCTCAAATGGCTCTTAAGCACATATTACATAATCTTTTAATTTGCTCCACTGTTCTAATTTCATAGGCCTTATTTTTAAACTTTTAATCTAGAAATATTTTCAAACTTTTAGAAAAGTTTGAAATAGAACAAAGACCACCACATACTCATCTATTACTACAATTTACTCCACTTGCTTTACCATTTGCATCTCCTTCCCCACCCCAAATATATAAGTTCTACCAATAAATAGCTAAAAAGATCATTTTACATATATATACATATATATATATATACAAATATATATAATTTTTTTCCTGAAACAATTAATCATGGCTCTTGACCCCTAAATGCTTAAGCACATATCTCCTAAGAGTAGAGATACTGTCTTTCATGCCATGGTACAGTTATCAATGCCAATAAATTTAACATTAATATAATACTTTCATCTAATCTATCATTCATATTACAATTTTCCCTGCTGATTCCAATAATGCCCTCTATAGTATTTTTCTACATCTAGTACAGGATCACGTGCAAAGTCAGATATTGTACGTGCTGTCAATATCTCTTTAACCTCTTTTAATGTGAGACATTTCCACAACCCTTCTTTGACATTTGATTCCTTTTAATGGAATATTCCTCATTTTTGGTTTTTCTGATGTTTCATGATTAGATTCAGACTTGTATTCTCAGCTGGAATATTGCATGGGTGATATTAGAGGTCTTTCTCAGGGTATCATATCTGGATATATGATATTCATCAGTCTCTTGTTGGTGATGTTAATTTTGATCTCGCAGTTAAGACACTAATTTCTCCACTATGTAGTTACTTCTTTTTATTCTTCCTTGCAATTAATAGGCAGTCTGTGGGGGAGACATTTTAAGACCTATTTCTCATAAAAAGTTCTCTATTTAGAATCCATTGACGATTCTTACCTGATCCTTACTGTGATAGTTGCAAAATGATGATTTTCCAATCTTAACACTCCTCTTACATTTACCAATCAGCTCTCCTGTCATTCATGTATCTATTTATTATTGCTTACTATTGCTTTTCGATGGCTTATAATTCATTACTGTACTTAATTATTTTGGTGCTCAAATTGTCCCAGAGTTGGCCAGTGCAAGCTCCAAGTTGGCTCCTGTGATATGTCCCCATTATTTTCATTAGCATTTCTTTACTTTCTGGCATAATAAGAGGATCCAGGCTCATCTTGTGCCTACCTGTCGCAGCCTTGGAGTCTACTGCTTCTCCAAGGAGCCCTTCCTTGGTCCATTTAGCGGGAAATGGTGTGAGAGAGGAAGATCTGAGCACTAGATGTGCTTATGGCTACTTAGCTTCTTGGCCCTTTCAGCAGACAGATCTAGAAACTACAATGTATGCGCATACACATGCATGTACGTATAAACATATGCAAATACATTTATATGAGAACATAAGCATGCATGTACACATACATACATACATAAGATTATTAAAATCATGATTTCACACACCTCTTTATCCATTTCCATACAGTTTAGTTTTTGCCCTCCTCCCTATTTGTATGTCCCTTCTTCCACAGTGAAAAGCCAAGCTCCCAATGACACGCACACATTTACTCACTTGCTTAATCAAATAACATATCTCAAAGTTTCAGAAACGTTCCACTCACACCTCTACAATAATTAAGTCTACTAAAAACAGTTCAAGATTTGTTTGTAAACCTCCTTCTCACCCCTCATTCTATCCCACCTGGCCCAGACTGAGGATAGAGAGTCAAATACCACATTCACAAGTCATTTGGGATTAGTATTTTTCTTTTCAGTGCATTATGGTATTCATTTGAAATACAATTAGGTTTATTTGTTTATGTTTGCTGTCAATTTTACGTTGTTAAGTCACAGTTTTTAACAGGTTATTTTATTCCGTAGCAAGATTTGAGATACCTAGGATAGAACAGTGTTCCAAAAGAGCAAGCTGGCAGAACAGAAAAATCACTGACTGGAAAGTGAAGAATTTCCTAATAATGCAATTTGGCAAAATAATTACAGATTGTAGCAAGTGAACATTATCTGGTGTTGCTATATACTACTGCCTTGCTGTAGAACCAACCGAGTCTGCGCTGCGAGGACAGGTAAGCAGATAAGCACTGGAAAGAGGTTAAAGTGAAAACTCACCTTTTCCAATATGCCGCCTGGTGTTTTCAATAGTGGAATTCCGGTTAACATTGGATAGCAGCCCAAGACAGAAACGGTTCTTATTGTTGGAGGGATCAGTGAAACCATCCACCAACACACTTGTGGAGGAGGCATGGAATGCTTCACCCACACGATTGTTGAGCTCATAGTAGACAATAGAGCACCAGTGTTTTGGTTCCTCGTAAGCAACTGCCTGCACATCTGTAAGAAAGAAAATGTTTGTCAACACGGTGAGCGCCTTGGGCTCTCAAAAACTGAAACTGTGTTGTAAACTGGGCTCAGGATCATGGAATGAAGATATGGAAAAGCAATTGCTAATATAATGTATATAACTTCTCCACATGTCTAAATCCTATGCTTCTTACTAAGTGTGGCATTCTCCTTCAATAGGAAACCAATTTTCTCCAATTACTATCAGATAACTAAAATACCAACTAAGCAAGCACACCAACAGTATTTTCTCAGTCCTAACAATAGGATATTGCTGTTTAATATACAGAAATGGAAAGTATCCTTACCTTGGCACTGACTTACCATCTTAAAGAAATGCAACAAGTGGCAAGTGAAAAAATAATGGGGGGGGGCATTGCTCATAAGTGTACTGAGCATTTGTCAAATTCATAGTTTCAAAACTTAATTTGGGGTGGGCTACAGTGGCTCAGCAGGCAGCGTTCTCACCTGCCATGCTGGAGACCCAGGTTCAATTCCCGGTGCCTGCCCATGAAAAAAAAAAAAATTGGGAAGAGACTGCAACAGAGGATAGGAAATATGCCAAAGGTGCTGGCATAAAAAAGAATTACTTTCTGCAAAGTCTTAGTGTGCCCATGATTTTTCAGTGCAATGAAAATCAGCTTCTAATTACTGATAGGAAGTTACGCTGCTTCACATTAAGTTGCCAATAACTATCACAGCTACAGCTTTGCTCCAGTTCTCAAACTAGGAAGAAATCTTGCCAGCTGGCCATTTTTACAGAATGAATCATATCTCTCTCATCCAGATGTCATGCTAACTTCCTTATATTTGCTTTAAGTCATACAGAGCAGGTGTGTTTTGTCTCTCCATTCCCAGAATAGGCCAACAATGGAAATTACCCAACTTTACTGACAGGATGCAGCTTGTTAAGTCAAATCTCTTAAGACTAACAAATCTCCAAAGAGAACATGCTTCTAAACATTTGCAACTAAAAGGTTTTAAAGATAAGTTCCTTCTGTAGTAAAACCTCTTGTACCACTGCCTTACAGGTTCCAGGAATACAAACTATATTTATCCAGCATGCCAATATGTTCTAATATGTGATTTATGAAGTTTTGGGTGTATAATCAAAAAAAAAAAGAAAGCGGATCCCCACCAAAAGTTTGGACTATGACACTCAAGGGGGAATTAGTCCTGTGTTCTTAACAACAACTCCACAAATATTAAAAATACACTTTACTTTAGAACTCAGTAAAGAAAACAAGCAAAATGATCATTAAAAGATCACACGTATGTGAGTTGTTTCACATGCTTAAGCAAGTGAGTTAAAAGCAAATCAACATCACTTTCCCTATTTGCTGCTCTTCCACATCAAACTATATTGCAAAGAACAAAATTTTAGTGATTTACCACTGCCAAATCTTTGAAGAAGGCTGTGACATCATTAATAAAAGACTTTAATCGCTCTCAAGATCGTTCCAGATGCTATTCATCTATGACAGGGGTTGACAAATCTTTTCTGCAAAAGGCCAGATAGTTTTTGTGGGCCTTGTGGTCTCTATCACAACTATTCAACTCTGCTGTTGTTGCATGAAAACAACCATAGATAATATGTGAATGAATAACATGATTGTATCTACTTTATTTATAAAAAAAGGCAGCAGGATGAATTGGCCAGTGAGCCATAATTTCTTGACCACTGACATAAGAAAACCAGGGTTTCCAGCATGGCAGGCGAGAATTCTGCCACTGAGCTACCATTGCACTGCCCACACCAAACTTTCTAAGTAAAGATACTTTAAAAAGTATCTTGTGCGGAAAATTTTAAAAGTAACTGAAAAGACATGTCCATATCCTGAAATCAGACAACCAAATTAAGATTTTACATGGGCAGGCACTGGGAATCAAACCAGGTCTCTGGCATGCCAGGCGAGAACTCTGCCTGCTGAGCCACCACGGCCTGCCCGAAATTAAGTTTTGAAACTATAAATTTGACAAATGCTTAGCACAGTTACAAGCAATGCTATACTACTCAAAATTGTATATTCATGCTGTACCTATTCTCTTCCTCAATCTCATTCCCCAAATACAAATTCCAAGATGTGTGAGACAGAAGTTATTTTCCCAGCTAGTCTTTATTTGTTGGTTCATAATTATACGTTTGAGAAGATATTCTAGAGATGATCAGGAACCATAAATACAAAACCAATAAAAAAGATTTTTAAAAATACTCCTTTTGGGGAGTGCAACGGGCTCAGTGGCAGAATTCTTGTCTGCTCATGCCAAAAAAAAAAATACATATATATTGCTTCACCAATGGAGCCATTATACACTGAAGGTATATCTCTGGTATGAGACTCAGCTTACTCCCTGATGGAGAGAGGACAGGGAGAGAACTTTCCAAATTATATTGGTGTAGGTGCTAAGAAAAAATACCACATATAAAAATTTATTTATTACTTTGCATATCTAAAAAAGGTTTTTTGAGTTCGTGATCAAATTTTAAGTACTTGAATATTTTAAAAAATATGAGCAACTGTGACAAAGTCTGAGGTATCTCCTATATTAATTTAAAAAAAATGAAATAAAACATACTTGGTAATCATATTGCATTTTAACTTCAATTCACATAAACTTTTACTTAAACTGAATGATCCCCACCATGTGTAAAGTGTACCCCTGAAGCACACTCATCTATGAGGGGTTAGTTTGGAAGAGTTTTATATAACAGTATGATCATAGCTTCTTAAAGACTCTCACATTTATTTACCTGAGGTTCTAAGCTTGCTTAAGCCTACTCCACTCTTCACTACAGACCTGGAAGAGTAAGGCATCTCCCTTCAGTCATTTTCCAAGAAAAATACTGAGCTGGAAGCAAGACCCACACCCACACCCTATTCTAGAGGAGGAAAGACATTTTCAGTTCTGCTTATAAGTTCTTCAGGAGTGAGAACGGGACAAACATGTGCCTCAAATCCTTTTTGCAATACGTTAAAAAGAAATAAATACTACAAGAAACAAAGGCTATTAAGTTTGTTCCAGTTGCAAATCTACAAGCCGGAGGCTAAAGAATAGATGGGGCTTATATGTATCTATCATAATTGCAAAAGATACCTTTGGGAAGCCCAGTTAAATAAACTTCTAATTTTGGAAATTACCTGTGCAAACTTGATTTCAGTATTATGCTCATTGTTCTCAAGACTCCTTTGTCCTGTACTTGAAGATATTCTTTCATGACCAATTCAAAATTACTAAGTGATGAAGATCCAAACTAATGACTACAATTATACTCAAGCCTTTGTACTTAAGTCAAATGTGTTTGTTCTTTAAATAAAGAATTCTATGGCGCTTCTCTTTTGTTTCTATCTTTCTCAGACAGCTACCTTTTTAAAGATAATACAAATTTGTGAGAGAAACTAAAATTTGTACAGGTTAACGTTAGGTCTAAAAAGGGATAAGGAGCAGCAATTCCTTTTACCTCCTCTGCTGATTTCTGAGGGTAGTGAAGGCGCCATCATGTTCGTGTCCATTGGCTGTGAGCCATCCTGGCTCATGGGGTCTTCAGGAGGCAGGTAAGCAGGTGGGGGTGTATCGGCTACAAAGTTTAAAAAAAAAAGGATTTCTTTATCCTTAATAAATACACACGCTTAAACGTACATTGTTTTGCGCTGAAATTCTCAAGAGATCGATCAAGCTGCCATCTCAACCTCGCCATGAGAAGACTGGATGCTATAGCCATGATATACAATTCTGAAAATAACTCTCATTGCACAATGTCACACATTCTTCGTGAAAATGCAGTGGGAGGGGAAATTACCACGCACCAGTTCCAGAAATTGTCTGCCTATCTAGGATTGAGCCATTTTAAAATAATCAGAACAGCATTTAAACATACTTTCATACAATCCATTTTGAGAGGACACCTGCATTTTACAGTTCCACAGGTGAATCAATGCTGCAGGGATGACTTAAGAACAGGAGTCTCGGGATCTCTTGCATTAAACTTATGCACTCTCAGGAATCTAACAATTGAGTTTCATTACAGCTTCTGGTTTATACTTTAAATTTCCATAACTTCAAGCAATTTATTAGGACTACCTTCTTCCCATCTGTTTAAATAATCACCAGTTATTTTTAAATCCCTAGTAACCAAGTTTACAGCAAATAAATTCGTTTATCAAAGCTATATTCTATTTCAGAATTTAGATACGTGCTTCCTTTTCAAAAGCAAACAGCCAGCTAGGAAATTAGAGGCAAATAAAATGATTTTTGCAACAAAGAACACTAGCCTAAATCAGTGTTTTCTTAATGTAAAATAAAGGGTTTGGGTTTCTCGCAGTGATCTTTTATGATCCAAAATAAGTTCTTTGCTGGCTATTGTAAGCCCATCTAGCACATATGACAGAGGCTTGGAAAAAATTTTTACCATAAGGAATCATGAATAATTTGGACAAGTCCTCTAGACCCAGCCATTGTTTATTACAAATAGATAACATTGCTTCTTCAGAGGTTCTAAGTGATTTCTATGGCTGTCTCTCCAGATGAATCACAAACCAATAACTTCCACCATCCAGTTGCTAACTAAGTCCCTGATAAGCAGTGAGTCAAAGCACTGAAGCAGGACTATAGGACCTTGTCTAGATGCTTTTATCACCCTTTCTCCAGCTTCTTTTAATCCAGCTTCTTCCCTGTTAGCTTCCCTGCTGATTCTGTTTTATCTCCAGCCAGGAATGAAAACAAGAGCCTCCTCTGAGATCAAATCCAACGAATTTCTGCAAAGTAGCTGATGGAAATCATAGGCAAGCTATGGCATCAGTGCCACTGAAAGGGACCAAATAATTACTGGTGGTATTCTACTATTCCCACAGATATCTTCCCCAACTTCTGAAAATTTTTTCTTTTCCGTACTTCCTCTATTTGGCCTATGCCTTAAGCACTGACAACCAGGGACAAAGTGTAAATTCAAGCAATAATCTTCAATGTCTTCACTCTTGGATCCACCCTCAGTTCACCATACTCAAAAGCCGTCCAAAACTAAGCTCTTCATCACTAACCTGTCCATCATATCCAATGATTTGGGAGAGGGAGATAGGCAGAAATCAACAGATGCTATCAGTATGATTTTTAAACTAATCTGCCTGGCTCCCACATCCCAAACAGTTTTGATTAAAATAAGAAAAACACTGCAAAATAAACAGACTTAAAGAAAGGGAGGGAGGAAGAGAGGGAGACAGGAGAGAGGGAGGAAGGGAAGCAATGGAAGCAATATTGAGTATGGACCATTTTTTGATTTCTGAGGACACATCAGCTCTGATATTGAATTTGAATTTACTTCAAAACATTTCAAGCAGCCCAATAAACACGTATGCCCACCAGTCATTTTTCCTTCTGCAATGTTAATAAATATAAAGTATATCTTTGCTTAGAGATCTTTCTTGAGGTCTACTGGCAAGAAATTTGGCACTAATTTTTTTCCCTAGGATGCTTGCTTATCAACACATAACTTGAAAAAACAATGTTCTAATTAACCATTTATTTTGATAAACATTACACTATCAGTTAAGTCTAAAATAGAGGATCATTGATTTTGATATATTAAACAAGCAGATAGTTTTCAGTGTTTCTGTTGCAATTCCTTTGCTATCAAAGTATATGCTTCTTGGGATTATGTCACCATTTAAATGAATTTAATTAAGGGTGTGGGGGTGGGGTGGGAGTGATCCCTTAAGGAATATTTTCTGAGATGGCACTTACAACCCTGTTTCTTCCACATACGAAAAAAAATGTAGCTTAAGATTGTGCTTCTCATAATAGCAAATGTGCATGGCACACTATTTTTTGCTTTTCTTTTATCAAGAACAAAAACTGTAACAATTATGCCAGTCCCAGAAAGATCAGCTGTTTCAAACTTTATTCAAGCATCTATATCTGACAAATAGATAAGAAATTTCCTTACTTGGCTATGACATCTCCTTTAACTGAAAGTCACATTATAAGAGTACTAGAACTTAGTGCCATATACCAGAGCTTGATAAGTTCTCTCCATTCCAGGTTGACCCAGCTTCTCCTTGAAATTGATAACAGATCTGACCAAAGAACATCATCGAACATTCCAACCTACCTGGCATCTGAAAAGGGCTTCCTGGGTCTGAGCTGGTGGGAGAGTGAGGGTAGGTGCTACTGCTGCTTCCCGGAGAATTTGGGTAACTGCTGTTAGGTGAATGAGGAAATGGATGGCTGTTGGGTTGCTGGAAAGAATCCGGAAAAGTGGCATTGAGTGGCATGTGAGGCTCATTTTGTCCTAAGTTACGGAACTGAGCTAAGAGGCTGTGCTGAGGATTATATTCACTGTGTCTTGGAACCAGGACTGGAGGAAGAACTGAAAAAAGAAATGAAAAAGAGAGACAAAAATGAGAATGATGAAAATCTATAATCATGTCTCAATAATGTTGAAACACAATCTGTAAGTGACAACTTATCTGAACCCTGTCCTGCTGCCAACTCAAAAGTACCATTCAAATGAAAAGCCGTTTCACACTCAGGAACAAAGAACAAGGATCATTTTAGATCACCGATCAATGAGGACATATGTCTAAGACATGCAGCACTGACAAACTGTCCAGGGAACCTATCCCTAATTTACATCACTTCTATGGGCAAATATGCACTTAACATGTAACACTCATTATCACTTATTCATGAGCTGAAATTGTTTTTAAGTTAAAAAAAAAAATTTAGTATCTAAGATACTAAAATTCCCCATATGCTATCTTAAATTTTGACATAATCCTTCATCAATAAGATTTGTTGATTTCCCTATTTGACCCATTAGAAAGAAATCTTATTTATAATAAATGTATTTTCTTTTTAGCACAGTGATGAAATATGTCAAACCAAGTCATCGAAAGCATAATTTCTCCTTATATCTTTCAATAATCATTTGAAGTGTTCACTTTGCTTTGTGGAAAGAAAAAAAAAAGACCAGTAGACATAGAGACTCCCTCAATCCCAATAAAAAAATCTATATTCAAAATAAATACATGCTGGGCGGGCCCTGGTAGCTCAGCAGGCAGAGTTATCGCCTGCCATGCCAGAGAACCGGGTTTTAGTTTCCCGGTGCCTGCCCATGCAAAAAAAATAAATAATAATAATAATAATAATAAAATAAATACATGCAGGCAGTGCAACAGTGGCTCAGTGGCAGAATTCTCACCTGCCACACTAGGTTTGCTTCTTGGTGCCTGCCCATGTGAAAAAAACAACAACAAATGAATACATGCTATGGAATAGTTCAACGTTTTAAAATTAGCTATCATGAACATTCTCTTTTTCTTTTTGATGCTGCACCTTAAGTTACCACTTTCTAATTTGTCTTTTATGGTCACCTGTAAGGCCTTAATTCTTCTTACTCTTAAAAGAGGGCAAATATTGACCCTAGGCTCCTCCCCACAAATACAATGCCTGACAGCAACTTGAATCAATCTCCCAAGTCTTTAGAGGACGCCCTGCCCCACATACACAGCCTCTATTTACTGGAGTGCCTGCTTTAATGGTTCCTGCCGCCTAACAGAACTTAGAACTAGGGGCTTGTTTCCACTGCCTGGACATGGGGGTGGTCAGGGAAAAGAACCATCTCTGAGATAACCGCAGCAGAGGGCAATGCATTTCTGAGCTCCCAGCCCACACTCCGCCTGAGCCCTGCTGCAGTAGCCCAGCCAGGGGCGTGTGGTGGTGTGGCGCTCAGGCACAGGGCTGGCCTCGTACAGCACCGGGGAGACCAAGCTGTTTCTGCAGGTGATGGGGTAGTGAGCTGCCGAGTTCAACAAAGCAACACCCTACAGATGAACTTGAAAAGAAAAAGAACTTACTTCTTGCCTGCGATTACTAAGAAGGGAGTTTTACTCCTGCTACTATAGGTACAGGTACCTTTTGATAGAGATATCTTTAAAAATATACTGAGGTATAATATACGCATAGTAAAGTGCACATATCGTTACGTAAATGGAATTGTATATATTCTTGCGTCTGACTTGTTTGGTTCCACATCATGTCTGTGAGATTCATCCAATGTTATCGCGTGTAGCATCTTATTAACGATTATACTACATTTTATTGTATGAATATATTACAATTTTATCTTTATATTTGGGCTGCTTCCAGTTTGCTTTTAATTTGAAATAATTTCCATCACATTCTGTCCCTGAAGCTGTGGAAAATCAGGCAGGCTTATACACTGCTGGTGACTATGCAAAATAGTACGTCCTTAAGAGAAAGCGAATTTGACAATAACAAAATTAAATATGCATTTATTCTCTCAACCCAGTACTTCTAAGAATCTTCTGAAGATACCTCTCCAACAGTAGCCTACTATATATATATATATACACACTCTTGTGCACTTTGTTTTTTTCACCTCTGTCCTAGAAATAAATCCATACTAGTTCACAGAGATTGTCTTCATTGTTTTTTAATTTATTTTTACTTTATTGTGGTAACATATGGCAATACTCAAAATATAGCATATAATTTGTCACTGTAAGTATAAAATTCAATGGCATTACTTACATTTACAATGCTCTGCTAAATCACCACCATTCATTACCAAAACGTTATCATCACCCAAAACAAACTCTGCCCACATTAAGAAATAAATTCTTATTCCCCTACTCTCAATCCCTGGTAACCTCTACTCTTTTTGTCACTGTGTATCTGCTTATTTTAGATTTTTCATATCAGTGGATTCATATACTATTTGTCCTTTTGTGTCTAGTTTACATCACTTAGCAAAATGTCTTCAAGTTTCATCTATGCTTTAGCATGTATCAGACTTCATTCCTCTTATGGGTGAATAATATTCCACTGTACGGATATAACCATTCATCGAAATACTACATTTTGTGGGTATTTAGGTTATTTCCACTTTTTGACTGTTATGAATTATGAATATTTGTGTACAAGTTTTTGCATGAATGTGTATTTTTAATTCTTTTGGATATATACCAAGGAGTGGAATGGTTTTATGTTTAACTTTCTGAGGGACAGCCAAACTGTTTCCCACAGCAGCTGCACCATTTTACATTCCCACCTGAAATGCACATCTCCACATCCTCACTCACGCTTGTAATTTTCAGGTTTTTCATTAATAGCCATCCTAGTGGGTGTAAAGTGGTGTCTTATTATGGTTTTGATATGCATTTCCTAAGGACTAATGTTGTTGAGCATCTTTTCATATACTTACTGGCTATATGAATATCTTCTTAATAGAAATGTCTATTCAAATTTGTTGCCATTGTTTAATTGGGTTGTTTGTCTTTTTGCTCATCTGTAGAAGTTCTTATATATTCTGCATATTAAACACATCAGATTTGTGATTTGCTACTATTTTCCTCATTCATTTTTAGAGCTGGTAGCACCATAGTTTATTCAAACCAATCTCCCACATCTAGGCATTTAGGTAGTTTACAATATTTTATCATTACATATACTACTGCAATAAATACCTTGTACATATATATATTGTATTATTGTTGGAAGTGTATCTTGAGAATAAATCCTTGAAGTGCAAACGCTGGGTTGGAAGCGTAACTGTGCATGTACGTTTGTTATCATCGAATACCTCTTCATAAAGGGCTGAACCAGTTTACATTACTACCAGCAATGTATGAGGCTGCCTGCTTCCTCAGCTCTAAAAGGAGCTTTTTCTTTTTTTTAACTTTTTTTTACTGTATAGTATAACATATATACAAAGCAAAGAAATAAAAAAGCAGTAGTTTTCAAAGCACTCCTCAACAAGTGCTCACAGGACAGACCCTAGAGTTTGTCATGGGCCACTACACGCTCCTCTCATGTTTTTCCTTCTAGCTGCTCCAGAATATAGGAGGCTAGAGGGCTTAAATACTTTCTCATGATCACAATCGACTTTCTTTCCTTCTAGAAGAAGCTTTTGATTTTTTTTTTTTTTTAATAATACGATGGGTAAGAAATGGTATTTGGGTGTCATTTATGTTTATGTCTCTCCAGGGTGGAAGTGATTCTCTCTTCATTCGAAGGGTTGTTTTCCCATTCTTTTGTGAAATGTCTGCTTCTGTCTTTTGCCCATTTTTAGTCTTTTTCAGTCCTCATTAAAAAAAAATTAGAAATATTAGACTTGTGATATATGTTACAATGATCACAATCTGTCATTTGTTTTTTTGCCTGTGCTTAAATAAAAAGTTTTTAAAAAATTTGTTGGTAGTGAGATTTGTCAATTTTTCCTTTTGCTGCATATGGATTTTGAAAGCCTTGCTCTACACTGATTACCAAAGGAGGAATTCACCCCCGCATTCTTCTAGTCCATATAAAGCTTCATATTTACTTTAGATCTCTGCAATTTAATTCATGGTATGAGGAATGGATCTAATTTTATCTTTTTCCAAATGGTTAGCCAGTTGCCCCAACACCACTTATTAAAAAGCCCATCTTTGTCCCAGTGTTGGTAATACCACCTTTCTCATAAAGTACCATATATATTTGGGTCTATTTCTAGACATTCCATTCTATTCCATTCCATTCTATTCTGGTCTGTGCACTAGTATCACTGTTTTAATTATAGAGGATTTGTAGTATGTTTCAAAATCTGGGAGGGACATTTCCTCTCACAGTATGCCTTTTCAGTTTTCACATCTATTCTTGCATGTTTATTTTCCCATATGAATTTTAGCATCAACTTGTGGACCTCCAGAAAAAAAGTTATTGGTACTTTAATGGACTTGCACAATATTTATAAAGTCACTTAGGAAAACTGAATATCTTGATGATGTTAAAATACCCTATTCAAGAACTAGGAAGATCTTTTCATTATTCTACTTTTGTGTCTTTTGGGAGTATTCTATAATAATCTTCATTTAAGTTTTGTGCACTTATTGATACATTTATTAAGTAAGGTCAACCCTCATTATTTGCAGATTCCTTATTTGTAAAATCTCCTTCTTGTTGAAATTTATTTTATAACCCCCGAATCAACACCTGCGGTGCTTTTGTGGTCATTTGCAGACATGCAGAGTGGTGACAGGTTTGGGTCAGCTGGTGGACACATTCCCAACTGAGGTTGAACAAGGCAAGTTCTGCTTTCTGTGTTTCAGCGCTCATGCTTTAAACAAGTGACCCTTCTGCGGTATATTTCGTGCCATATTTTTACAGTTTTTGTACTTTTTGTTAATGATTTCACTATTTAAAATGGCCCCCAAGCACAGTTCTGAAGAGCTGCCTAATGTTCCTAAATGCAATAAAGCAGGCTGTGATGTGCCTTATGGAGAAAATATGTGTGTAAGATTAGCTTCATTCAGGCATGAGTTATATATGGTGCTGTTGGCCCTGAGCTCAATGCTGATCAATAATATAATCAATATATATTAAATAAGGTGTCATGAAATAGAAACACATGAAACAAGGTTACATATGGATCAAGTGATGAAACATTGTGACTACAGGCTCATAAGAACCTAACCCTGTGTTTCCCCAGAACAACATATAGGACATGACTCACTAATTCAGTGATCATGGAGCCTTTACAAAACATAACCAATGTGAATAATAAGAATAAATGGCATTTTATCTTTGTTCTTGTTATTTTAAATGGAGTTTTCTCTTCAATTTTATCTTCTAACTGGCTAATATATATATATGAAGGTTATTAATTTTCACATGTAACTTTTCTATCTGACCACCTGGCTGAATTCTTTTGAGTCAGTTTTATCACTGACTTCACAGAATTCTCCAGGTATACGTTCATAACAAGTAGGTACAGTTTTACCTTTTCCTTTCAAATTGTTTTCTCCTGTCTATAACTGCATTGACTAATAGAGCCAGTATAACATTAAAAACTAGTTGAGATAGCAGATCTTTTTTGACTTATTCTTGACCTTGACGGGAAATCTAACAATCCTCCATTAAGGAAGACGCTGACTTTATGACTGAGGCTTAATATACATATTATGTTAAAGAAATATATACATATTATATACGTCATTCAATTTGAGTATTTTTATTACGAATGGGTATTTGTTTTGTCAGAGGATTTTTAGCATTTCTGGAAATATTATTATAATTTTTAGACCTATTAATTTGGTAAATTATCCTTGCACTCTGGGCATACCTTCTAGTTGGTCATGATGTGCTATTATATTAATTTGGTGTTAGAATCTAATTACTAATATTTTACTTAGAATTTTTACATCAAAATTCATAAGTGACGGTCTATAATTTTCTTTTCGTGTATGTGGTATCGGGATTTGGTATCTAAGTTGTACTTCTCTATTTCCTTCATAAGCATGTCTATTCTGAAGCAATTTATGTTTCTAGACAGTCTCTAAATGTCTAGTAGAATGCCCCTGTGAAATCATCAAGGCTTGGTGTTTTCTGTGGACTAAGTTCTTTGATAACTTTCTCTGTTTCTTCTATGGAAACTCATTTGTTTAAGTTTATCTCTACTAGAGCTAATTATGGAAATTATATCTTTTTCTAGAAAATTATCCATTTCATCTTGTTTTCAAATTAATTTGCATAAAGGTATGCAAAGTCATATTATAATAAAATTTTTTCCTTTGTATTAAGTTACTTCCCTCGGTTCTTGTTTTGTTTTGTATATTTTTGCTTTCTTACCACCACCTTTTGTTTTCCTTTGTTAAATTATCTGGTGATTGCCTTTTTTACCCCCTTCAAAGAACCATGATCTGAATGTATTCATTTGATATGCTGTTTTTCTGCCCCCTACCTCATTATTTTCTCCTTTTATCTTGATCTCCTTCCATAAAAATAGATATATATTTAGTTTACTTTGTTGTTCTTTTCCTAGGTACTTTATTGGGAATGTAAATTTTATTTTCATTCTTTCATTTTTATTGATATAAGTGTCAAAGGCTATGAATTTTCCACTGATTATTGGTTTAAATGTATCCCAGTGATTCTGATACACAGATGTTTTGTGACCATTATTTCCCAGAAATCATGTAACTTTTTATTATATTTCCCCACATCCTTTAATATAAACTTTAAAAATGGCCAGAGATTATTTGCTTTAAATTTCTAGTTTTATGGCATTTTGATAAAAATGTTCCACTGAAATATTTCTACTTTATGGAACTTGATGTTTTCTTTGTTTTCTATAGATAGCTTTTTGTGAATTTTCCTGGTACACTGGAACAGAGATATATTCTATATTATTATACATATTCAATATATATTCCTAAGCACTACCTTATTGATAATATTGCTTAGGTCTCCTATAGGAGGGGTCAGCAAACATTTCCTGTAAAGTACCAGATAGTAAATAGTTTTGGCTTTGTAAGCCATATATGGTCTCTGTCACTACTATTCATTTTGATATTGTAGTGAGAAAGTACCACAGACAATAAACAAATAAATGTGGTTGTAGTCCATAAAACATTTACAAAAACAGACAGCAGACTGGATTTGGCCTATGGGACAGATTTTGCCAATATCTATCTGATATCATTACTTATATTTTTTCCACATGATCTCATTTGTATACAGACTGCTGTGCTAAAGCTCCTATGATTGTGCTTCCATTTGTTTTTCCTGACATAACCTGTATTTTCTGCTTTATATATGATTGCTGTGTTGCTTTGTGCATAGTCATTATAACATGTCCTTCTTTGTTTCCATGCCTTTTGGCCCAAGTTCTATTTTGTCTTATATCAGAATCATACCTCCTACTTTCTTTTTGCTTCCATTTTCCTGGTACACCTTAGTTACAGCCTTTATTTTTAGACTTTCTAATCACTTTCTTGGGGATACAGGTCTACTAAATCTATCATAAGGTTGAGAGTTTTGCCTTATCAGCCAATTTGAAAATCTTTTGCCTTTAACAGATGAGAATATGTTTGGTCTCAACTCATATTATTTTATAGTTGCTGAGTATATTTATTGTATTTCTCCATGTGATGGAACTTTACTTTGTTTCCTATATTTCTTAAAGATAACTTTGTATTTCTGTTCTACAGTTATTTTTATATCTGTACAAAATTTGGGGTATCTTCAATTTCCATTTTTTCCCTTAACCTAATATTATCTGGTTTGCCAGTATTAAGTGGTGTCCTTTGACTCCCATCTATGACTTATACAGCAATCAATGATCTTATTCTACTTTCCCTTTCCTCTACTGCTTCTATACCAGTTTTGCAGTTGTACTCTTTCTACTATGTTAGAACATGTATGCCTACAAATTATTCTTTCACCCATCTCCCCATTTCTATTTTGGCTTCACCTCCAATTAAATATAACAGTTGTTCATCATCAGTCCTTTTGCCAAAGTTCTCCAGTTGTCTCATAGTTCAATAAAGCTTTGTCAGCACATTCCTCCGTAAGAGCTCACTGAACAGTATTTCCCAAGTTATTGCACATTTAAAAGGTTTCTTTATACCCCTGAAGGACAGCTTGGTTTGCATTTAATTTTCTTAAGTGTCTTGAAAACACTTTTTTGCTGCTGCCTATTTCTGTATGATGCTTTTCAGAAGTCTGATTCCAGCCTCACTGTCTTATTTTTTGTAAGTAGTGTGTTCTTTTTGCTTGAAAGCTATTTGTCTTTAAAGTCTAACAGTTTACCAGGGTTTGCCTCAGAGTTGACTACTCTTAATTCAGGTGAATTTTTTCAAGTTCTTGGTAGGTGCTTTCAAGATGTAGATCTAGGTTTTCTCTTATTCTTAGAAAGTTTTCTTCACTTAAAATTTACAGTATTAGTCCTGTTCTACTGTCTCCTCCCTACCTTCCCCATACCCCACCCCTATGAGGGACCTGGGAGCTCTAATCATACATATATTGGATTTTCTTTACCTGCCTTCCATTCCATCTACTTTCTCTGATCCTTTAAACTTCATTATCTCCTTTTTATTCTCTATTTGATTTCCTGTCTTTCTTAAATGAACCTTATTAAATTTTAATACAACGCTATCTCCCTCCAACACATTGTATCTTTTATTTCTGAAATTATTTTGTCTTTACAATTTTTTTCCCCGAGTTCCATTGGTTCTTACAATTTTTTCTGTTTCTGAATTTCTGATTTTCCCCAAATATTTGTTTGAGGTTATTTCATCTACTTTTAAGTATTGTCTTACACTTAACACATTCAGGCCTCAGAATGGAAGCTAAGTACACATATGATAAATGTCTTGTGTCCTGAATGTATATAAGAACCCTATAAACTCATGAATAAAAACCAAAAAAAAAAAAAAAACTAATTAAAATAGGCGTAAGACAGACAGACCATTCACCAAAAACGGAACAAAGCTGACAAATAAGCATGTCAAAAGATGCTCAACTTTATAAGATCTAAGGAAACTACTAATTTAAGATTGATAGTACTTTTGTAGGACATTTAGGACGGGTACAGGAGGGGTCAATCATCTTAGCAGAACTCATTGTTCTCCCTTCATTGGGGTGAAATACTAATGGATTAGTTTGAAAGATAGGTTCTGTGACTCCAGAATGTTCTTGAAAACATAAGTGATTGAACTCTAAATGGTATAATTTATTTCCTCTTAACTTTACTGTCAAAATAATTTCCTGTAAACTTTACGGGATTTTTATACGTAATGCAATCTTTCATTAACATGTTATGTCCTTCTGGAAGGAGTTGCTTCTCAGTTTCAAAATATCATGTGTTACTTCTAATTTTAATAACTGATTATTATCTCTGTCATCATTAACCTACCTCCATGGAACAAATATCTATAATTTAGCTCATTAAAATCATGTTTTCTCCCTGTGTTAAACTGAAAAAAAAAGGTCACAGTCATTACTGAAATGCAAATTAAAAGTATAATGATATACTGATACACACTTAAAAGGGTATTTAAAATTAAAAGGACTAACTATACCAAGTGGTGATAAGGAATGCTGAGCAACAGAGATTTCTCATATACTGCTGGGGAACACAGAAAGGCAGAACCACTTTGGAAAACATTTTGACAGATTCTTATAAAGTTAAACATATACCTACTATATGACTAAGCCATTTCAGTTCCAGGTATTTACCCAATAGAAATAAAAAATATGCCCATACAATGAACTTGTATATTTTACTTAATGATAGCCAAAAACTGGAAACAAGCAAAATGTCAGCCAACAGATGAATGAATAAAAAAATGTCAGTATAGCCATACCATGGAATATTACTCAGCAATAAAAAGGAGTGAAATATTGACTTGTGTAACAACATAGACAAATCTCAACATAATTATGCTGAGAAGCCAGAGAAAGAAAAAATGCACATTGTAGATTTCAAGTATATAAAGTCTACAATATGCAAACTAATCTATAGTGGCAGAAAGCAGATTAGTAGTTGCCTGGGGTAAGGTGGGGGAGACTAGAAAGAGGGGTTACAAAGGTACACAATAAACTTTTGGGGTGATAAGTATACCCAGTATCTTAATTGTGGTGGTACTTTCCAGGTGTACACATATATCAAAACATCAAACTATACATTTTAAATATATATATTATTCTATGCTAATTATCCCTCAATAAAGCTGCTCAAAAAACAAATGCAAGGGAGCAATTTTAATTGCCTTTACGAAGTAAAACAACGGCTAAAATTTTCTATTATCCATTCTTCTTCCACTCTCATCTTCAAGGTTTGGGAACCATTACTCCGGGCTCTCATTAGTACTATATTCTCGATTAAATTACCTCCCAATTTAGAATCCACATCCAGGAATGGAATTCCAGTTGACCATCACAGATACACCACCTCTTACAAAGAAAACCAACCCAAAATCTCAAAAGAGAAGAGCTGAAAGGAAGCCTTACGTTAAAGTGGTGATAACAATTAAGGCACGCAGTGTCTTATATGAGCCATTAGAGTTGATGAGCAGAACTGCAAGGTTAAAAAATAAAGATAGTGGGTACGCTGGCAGTTCACTTGTTAGAATGCCCGCCTTCCACGCGGGAGACCCGGATTCTATTCCAGGACCATACACCCCCAAAATTGAAAAAAATAAAAATAAATAATTAAAGATATCCCACACACTCCTAGAAGAGACTTCTCTGTCAAATTTACCTAATGTCCAATCTGCTCCTCTACAAATAACTGTAATCAGTGCTTCAAATCCACTTAAATTATCCTCAGAACATCTCTCAGAGACACTTTTCCCCTTTTTGCAACATTTTACATCAATGTAAACCTTAGTGACAGAAGAGGATGAATTCCTGCCAAAGGAGCCTCTAGGGTCCTAGCAGCTCCACTGGAATTATGAAATTACACTGAAATTTTGCTTTATCCTACAAACTCATATATAGTTTAAGTTCTACTTCTCATTAGGTATCAAAGGTAAAAGTAATACTTTAGGGTGCATGGGTTGTTCAGTGGTAGAATGCTCCCCTTTCATACAGGAGACCTGGGTTCTGTTCCCAGACCATGCAACCCTCCAAAAAAACAAAAAACAAAAAAAGTAATACTTTAAATTACTTACAATGAAGTAAAACAGATGCTCCAGGAAGATGTGCCGTTGTACCTATAGCTTTGAGTACCCAGAACAGCACACTGTGCCGGGGAGATGGCAGGGCCCTAGTCTGAAATGTGTGGACTGCCTATTTATGCAGTTTTGCATACAATTCCAACAAGTTATGAATTTCCCAGCAAAACTACAGTAAAAAGTGACTGGTAACATCAAGGAGGGAGAGAGTGAAGATAAAAAAAGTAGACTCAAGAACTAAGATCGTTTATGTAGAAGTCAGGAGACGCTCATCAACTGATTATTAGGTGATCACCATATTCAGCAAAATTCACATCAAATTCACTTCCACACGAATATTTACTATGAACCTGGAAGCACACAGGGCACATTACACAACTTTACAGATGTGAGTACTTAGGGAAATAACTCTCTCACCTAAGGGCACATACAAAGTGTCAAAATCAGAATCCAAAAAAAGGTGCTATGCATGTACTCAAACTACCGAGCTTTACTGCCTCACCGAGCAACTTAGAGTTTTAAGGACTCGCAGTTAAAAGGAGAAAACTCCAGTGTAACTTCATAAGCTGAGTTATGAGCAGTACCTAACTCCCTGATGAAGCATAAGAAATGAACCATTATCAAATTTGATTTGTACAGCTGGAAGATTTTATAAGTAGGTATGTATGTGTCCCGGTTGCCTGGGACAGTGCTGATTTAGGCCTGCTGTCTGAGGCAGAACTAACGTGACCCTTTCCCTCTCAAAGGTGTCCTTGTTTAGACAGTAGGTGATAGGATTATCCAAACTATAGGTAATAACTAATTTAGGAGAGGAAAGAAACAGGCTTGAACAGCTGCCAGTCCTAGAAAGAGGTATTACCCTAGAAAAGAGACACATGGAAGCTGGTTAGACAGAGCTCAGCCTACAGACATGTGCTGCTCTAAAACAAACCTCTCGCCTGTGTGGAATCCTAAAGGACAACGCTGTTGTCCCTTCCATTTGCCTTCTTCCCCCAGTTCTCTCTCTCATTTCAGCAATATTTCAGGTAAGGAATAATGAAGCTATCCATTTTCTATGGGGGGGGGGGAGGAACATCCAAAACGATGATTCATGTTTAATATATTTCTGTAACATCTTTTCTGTGTAATTGCTATTTCGTGGGTGAGAGGTGAATTATTCACTTGAAAAAATTAGGATGTGCAAGATCTAGACCTGACTCAAGTCAGAAAAAGGAAGGGGGAGAAAGTGGAGGATATCTTCCTCTTCTTCTATATTTCAGGCTATTTTGATTTTATGGGAAAAATAGAAATATGGGAGCACCGAGTCTTCTGGGAAGCCATTTTCTTTGATGTATTCATAAGGTCATTCTTACTTGAGGCAAAAATAACTCAAGTTTGGGGCCTCCCTTTAAAGGTTACTTCTACTGATTAATTTGAATTAAAAGAATCTCCTTTGAGAAGGGAGCCCAACGTCAACAATTTTCTTTCCCCACAAGTTGTATGCGATTTGAGACATTTACAAATTGGACTGCATTTGTGTCATTCCATATTCCAGGAATTCAGCCCTGGTAAACCTGAGTTGGTTTTGCACCTTCACTCTGCCCAGGGGGGAAAAAGTTCCCAGGGGATGCCATGTCTTTGAATGGAAGAAAGCATCTTCCCTTCTTTTCCTGACCTTTTTTCAGACTATGTATTTCTTTGGGTTAAACAATAAAATCCCTTTCCCAGGCAACAAGGAAACCAAACTAAGGGGAAGCAAGAGTTTCAGGAGTTATTTGTGATTCGACCGGAGCCAGCTTTTCTGCATTGCCTTGGCATGAGGAAAAGGAATGAAAAAGAAACAGTAAAAATTTGGAAAGGGGCTGAACTCTGAAACGCATTCCAGTACACCCTCTCCAGACTCGTGAGTCTGTACTCAAGCCGTATTTGAAGTACGGCTTGAAATTTCTATCACCGAGTCATCGGGGGTGACACAGTTCAGTGATATGACTAATGCTGGGTCCCCACCTGGGTACAGTCTTGCCGTATGTTCACGAAAAGGAAGTTGAGTTGTGTTTTGTTTTTAACACATGAGTGTCTGAAGGCCAGGCCCTTGCTTATGTTTATCCACAGGCAGAATGTCAAAAAAGCTGGCTGTTACCGGGAGGTACACAAAAGCTTTCTAGCTCTGAGGAGTCAGAGAAGACACTTAGGGTAAGAGTCTAGACAACCTGAGGTCTAGTCCTCGCTATGGTAACTAACTCTGTGACCTTGAGCATGTCACTTAACTTCTTAGGATTTCAGTTTCCTCACTCAAAGGGATAAGGACCCTGACCTTCGAGGGGCCTTCCAGCTATAAATTCTCTGCCTGATAAGAATCCTGCTTTATGTACATCTGGAGTTTTGCAATGTACATGGCTCAGTCACAAACAGCATCTCGGATGGGTCTTAGGACATTTCAGTGAGGTCACCTAACAGCAAGGAGATGGCCCACGATCAGTTAAAGAATGGCCCAGGAGGGGTCCAGCTGCAGCAATTCCCACTGGAAAACAGGGGTAGGGGTGGGGGTAGGAGTGGGGACAGTGGCCAAGCTGTCAAAGCAGCTGTGCTGCATATAATATCCATACTAGACAGATGTCCCTCATGTACCAGACAGGTGTGAAAGGCTGTGTGGACAGTCACCTTTTAATAGAAACATTTCAAGGAGGAGAGGGTTAACAGCACCTGCATTTATGAAATAAAATCCCTTACCTTGGGATACATCATGGCAACTTTACACTGAAGAAAAGGTTCTCAGAACTTTATCGAGATTCTGTTTTAATGACATTACCATATAGGCAAAACCCATGAGTGCTGACACTTCACCTTTTTGTTTGTTTGCTTACTGGTGGTGAGGTGATGATAGCAGGGAAGGTTTGAAATAATATTAGCAGACAGTCACTGGGCACTTTACATACGTCCATCAAATACTGATCACAAGCAAGGTACTGTGCAGGACACTGTCCCTGCCACATGGAGTTTATGCCATCAACTCCTCCAAAGGGTTTCCACTTCACCGATGGGGAGGAGGGCTCCACTTAACCAAGCCACACCTCCGAGGTTACACTGCAGCTAAGATGAGAGCCAGGATTTGGATCAAGTTCTGCTCAAAACCACCAGACTACATTTTTAGGACTGCAAAGCTGTGGAAAGAGATCTTGGAAGCTGATTTTTAAATTCCTTTTCCATTCTGCTGTCTGTCTTTGCGGGAAATATCTTCTTAAAAGTTCAGATACGTTTCTCTAAAGGTAGCAACATTTATGATGAGTATTTACTTTCTAATCAATACTTTTGGTATTGATTACTCCTGAGTATAAATACGTTAAAAGAAGACACATATGTGAACGCAATTTGAATACCAAGTAGAGAAATGAAATGTATTCAATAACAATATCCTTAAGCTTAAAAAAACAATTAATTAATTTTACTTAACAACTTAAATTGGCTTCTGAGAGCCCAACTTCCCATAAAACTCCAGGCCAGTGATTCTCTCTAGTTTTTCGTTTCGTTTTTTTGTATATCATAGATTATTTCCTTAAAACCTCTTACCTGTGAGACAATGTACCCACAGTAAATCTTTTTTGAGCATCATGACCGAGTCCAGCTTACTGCCCTAAACTCATCTTTGGCAGTAACTCTCTCACCACAATTGTCACCCAACTCTACTGAACCTCTTGTGGTTTCCATCTGTTAGTTTGATTCTTCTGCACCTTTGCTCACTTCTATACACATTTTCAAGTCTCAGTTCTGATATTATCTCCTTTATGGAGTCTTTTCTGAGCTTCCTACCTACCCCCCAGGAGAAATGAATTCCTCCCTCCCTTGTGCAGCACAGTGGCCTAAAATGATTCCGTCGTAGCATCTGTAAGCTTTCACTGCTTATCTGATTTCACCTTATCACACCATAAGCCCCGTGGGAGCAGAAGTAGGTTTTAGTTCTTTTGTACCTTCTAGTGCTGGGCACGTTAACAAATGTTATTTTTTTTTCAATTAATTTTTTTCCATGAATTGTATTACCATTCCTGGATCTTTTATTATGAGCTGACCAATACAGACCAGTCCTTCTCAAAGTGTAGTCCTCAGACTCCCTGCAACTGAATAAGCAAGACACTTGCTTAATAAGGCAGATTCTTGTACCTCATCCCAGACATGATAAATCAGAGCCTCCAGGGATAGGGCCAGGAAATCTGTGCTTTAGAAAAGCTTCCCCAAGCAATTCTTATGTACCACGAAGTTTGAGAACAACTAATGTAGAATATAAAGATGTCAGCGGTTATCAAAAATCAACACAGAAAGAGCAATCTAAATTTTTCAGAAACCAGTCTAAAACAGTTTGGGTGAACGCAGCCTGGGGAAGGAAGAGGATGGGTTACCGTAAGTACTGGTGACAAGAGCACTAGATTTCCTGTCCTATCTATGTCTCTACCTACCCATGGAACTTGAAGTTCAATTTTCTCATCTTAATCAAGTCAAATTTCCAGATATCATTCCTTTCACCCCTGAAACTCTATAGAATGTTGGTTCCTACTCTCAGTAAAGACATTAAAATTAGAATACTATAGAGAAGACTGGCATGGCCTTATACACACTTGACTGGAAAATCCATGAAGTACCCAAGTTCTCTGGTCAGGCTAGCATGGTGTCACGGAAAAGGCAGTGGCTTTGGGTCAGGACAGCCCAGAGTCTCAGCTGTATAAACTTCAGCAGCGGAGGAGCTCATCTCAGTTTCCATGCAGGGATAACAAGACAACCCCCACGCCCCACTCCCCACCCCTACCCCCTCCACCATGAGGATCCGGAGAGGTACAGCCCATACTTGCTCATGGCAGACTCTGAAATGCTGGCTTCCTCTTCCTACCCTCTTCCAATTTCCTTCCCTTTACCAAATATTTATCTGCTTACCTTCTAATTATTACAGATTTCATCGGTTGCTAGAGGTTAAAAAAAACGCTTCAGAAAGCACAGAGTCAGATTTTAGTTTTTGACTTATGAAATTGGAAACCCTGCTCACCTATTTACTAGCCAATTTACGGGCAATTTACTCTTTAAACTTAACTTTCTAAACAGTAAAATGGGAATAATAGTACTTCTTTCAGATTTTCTTTTTATTTAACAAGCAATCATATAATGCTTACATGTGCCAAGTACTCTACCAAATTGTACCAAATATTAATCATTTAGTCCCCACAATGACTCTGAGGTGAGTATTTCATAAAAGTGGAAAACTAGGTATTGAGAGATGAACTCGCCTAAGAATATATAACTGGTAATTAGTAGAGGCAGGATTCAAACGCAGGCAGTCTGGCTCCAGAATCTGTGCTACATTATGCTGTCTGTTATTATGGCACAGATGAGTTTCAATCAAGTTCCTGGGTTACAGTAAGCACTCAATGAGAGGTAGCTATTATTATAACACATAAAGCAGTAGGCCTAGAGTGTCTCGTCAATCTATTAAATTCCATTGATATGTAAATAATTATCCCCAGTAGTAGGGCCAGGCTGCTTTGCTTAATTAATTGTAATTGCAGGTGAATATAATTAGTTCCTATTCAGAGTTCCAATTTGATTCCATTAAATGTATTTTATGAAACTGTGACATTTATCATCTAAGGATAAAATTACTGACGATGGGAAACAAACAAAAGGCCTCCATAAACACTTGAAGCACAGGTGTGGACTCTCAATCTACCATTTCCTATGCATAATTCATACATATGCATTTAGCTTTACACATTCTACTATTAAAAATTGTGGCTGCCCCTCTCAGAGCCCTTTGTTAAATAGGGAATAGTGGTGGGGAGGCACACGTCTTTCGGGAAACAGTACAATGCGCTGGCTAGCAGCACACACTTTGTAGTGAGACTTCAATTAGAATCCTTGCTCTCCAGTTCAGATTTATACTCTCTGCATCTCAGTGGCAGGACCTTCCTCCCATAGCTGTGGTCAGGATTAAACGAGAATACATGTAAAGTGCCTGGCAGGAAGTAAGCATGACAGGTAGCTATGTTATTATTATTGTTACCGTTATTGTAGCTGTAATCACCTGTTTCCCAAATATTTGTTTAGTGAAAACTTGCTTATACTAAAAATCTATGTGTGTATTCTAAAAATGTAAATGAAAGGTAAATTCCTTATTTCACTGTTTCAGTCTACAAATATGCTTCAAGAATGCATTGGGGTACAAGTCTTTTTTACATGCGTTATTTAATTTAATCCTCACAGCAACCATGGAAAGTAGATACATCATTTCTCATTTCACTGGTTAGCAACTCAAGATCAAAGAGGACAAGTGAGCAGTCCCTGGTCAAAGTTATCAAGTGTCAGAATTTTAGACCAGGCCTTCTGTCTTCAGATTCTCCCCCACCCTTATTTCAGCCTTGCTACTAAAGGGAAAGAAATATCTCCTTTAAATGGTCTAATTTGTCTTTAATTTCCTCATATCTCTACTCCACATTTACCAACCAGCATTCACTCCTTTTTTGAAAAAGGAATGCTCAAAAGCCCTTCTTTCTCTCTTTTAATTCATTCATCATCAATATGAATTCATAGATTCCTGTTTTCCCCCAATGGCTTATAATTCATTTCTGCACTTATTATTTTGATCAAATTGTCTCAGGTTTGGGCAAGGACAGTCCCTTCAAGCTAGCCCTTATGTCATTATTCTCGTCAGGTTTTGTTTTATTTTTTAAGTAATACATTTTTAAATGAGCTGTTCTCTTTCCTATTTAAAATCTAATAAATTATGAGTGACAAAATTCTTGCCTGCCATGCCAGAGACCTGGGTTTGATTCCCAGTACCCGCCCATCCAAAAAAAAAAATCTCTAAGTTATGATTCAAAAGCATTTACCCACAACTGTTTCCTAATTTGGCCCCTCACTTAAATATCTGCCTGGCACGCATCACCACATACTCTGGGTGCCCTTTTCAATGTTCAGAGAAAGATAATATCACAGCAAAAATTCTACTGAGTCTACCACAAAGATCGAGAGAAAGAACAGAAAGGGAAACAAAGGAAAATCATACAAAGCAATTCCATTCTGTTATTATGTATGTCACTTTTTCTACAAAAAGCTGCCCCAATACTTACAAAACCTATAGACACTGCTCTTGCCTATTCTGACTGCAGATCCCAGACAGGCAAGCTGGCAGGCCGTCAGGTAAAGACTGACATGTAACTAAATAAGTCAAACCACTGCTTAGATAAGAAATGGCTTCTTTGTGTGAAAAAAATGGTTTATAACTGAGGCAGTGACGTAGTATAGCACAAACTCGTACTTCCTTTTTTAAAAATCTGCTAAGATTCCAAAATGATGGTTTTAAGAACAGAGGGGAAACCAAAATATTTTTATTTAGACCACAGTATATATTTCCAAACTCTAGATCTTTTATCAAGGAAATTAAAGATTACTTCTAGTTACATAACTCATGTGGCTTAACAGACTTCGGCAATAGACCATTATGGGGCAGGCCTCAATGCTAAAGGTCACAGACTACAGAAATCCCATTGAGCGCACTGATAATTAGGAATATGGGACAGGTAAGTGAGCAAATTAAGTGTTTATCTCCTCCTCTCCCACATATAGGAAAGGGCTGTTTAGATAGTGAAAACCCAGACCAAAGCAGACTAGACTAAACTTATGGGAAATAGAAGTCTGAAATATTTCAAATAAGTCCTAATGCCAGTATCTGACAACTAATCCCCAAACCACAAATTAACAAAATTTGAGTTTTGTAGCTCTACCATTTCTCAGGCCCCCTTGGATTTTTAACATAGTGCTTCTTTGCTGTCAAGGCCCCTCAGCTCTGCTCGCTAAAATATCCCTCCCATTTTGTTTTCCTATTTTCTCCCAAGCAAATCTGACTTTTCCAATAGGAAGGCAGAGGTTCAATGACTTGGATAGTTCATGATAGGAAATGAACGATGCATAATGAGAACATGTGCATTTTGAAGTGGAAAAGAAAGTGGGGCATAAATGTTGGGGAAAGGAATCTTCAGGTCTTAATTTTCTCTGAGTGTTTTGATATCTAACCCCAGAGATCAAAAGTACAACCATGATAGGGCGGGCCACGGTGGCTCAGCAGGCAAGAACGCTTGCCTGCCATGCCAGTGGACCTGGGTTCGATTCCCGGTGCCTGCCCATGTAAAGAAAAAAAAAAAGTACAACCAAGATAATCAGCCTGAGAACTTGACACAGCCAACGTTTCCCTCTATTTCTCTCCTTTTTACAAGCATCCATCAAGGCCATAGGGTCCTCCCAACACGGACCGAACCCCACACCTCAAACACACACAAAACACCCCTAAACCTACACGAAACCATTGTTTGAGGATGATTCACATTTGGGAATTAAAAGCCAAAAAGCACATTCAAGGTCTCTATATTATTTCACCCAAAACTAGTCTTGGAAAGAACCAGCCAGGTTTTAATTTTTCTTTTTAATTTAAAGTATTATTTCTACATAATCGCAATCAGTATACTTTCTTTTTTTCAATTATTATGACAAACAGTCTTCAAAATTACTGTTTTTCTGTCAGTCATGGTCTTTGTGTTTTTAGCAGCTGTTGGCTGGCTGGTGTCTCTTTCACCCTATGAGCTGGCAATGGTGGATGGAAGAGCGCTGAACTTTAAATGAGCCAGGAAGAAAGAGGCAAAAATACCTTCTCTGGTTCACCTGATGTTTTAGAGACAGAAAAAGTAAAAAAGCAATGAAGTGGAGGATAAAGGTGTGGAAAGCAAAAGTTCAAGAAACATACTTTGTATAATCTGAAAACTACTGTCTCAAATTTTCAAATTGGAGTAGATCTGGCAATAGAAAAATTCCATTTAGGACAAATCACATTGTAGTCATCTACAGGTCTGCTTCAGTACCGCTGATTTAAAAGTATCATATAGTAATTGCTGAAAAATGTCATCAATTAACAAATAACCTATAACAAAGCCCAAACAATGCACTAGAAACAACTGCTTAAAAAAAAAAAGAAATCAGAATAACAAGCTCACATTTTGCCTAGGATTTCAGAGAACTGATTCCACTAAAAGATCTGGGTAATAAAATTCTACTTGTGACTGTATTACTTCATCTGGTTTCTGGTAATATTATAGATGATAATGATTAATATATCAAACATAAACCAAATGCCAACAATAAAATCTTGGAGAAAAGCTTACTGTCTAAATCCCATGTCCACTTGGCTGTATGTCAAGCATGGACAGAAGTACAAGTAGTGACCAAGTGCTTTTTCGAGCTAGAACAGCTTCCTGGTGGACTGAAGAAAGGAGCCTTGAGTGGATTGTGGAGTAGCAACTACAAGGTAGAGGACATGTTCCCCACCCACCTTGGAGGCATTTCTCCCACACATTTCTCAGCATAAAGGCTTCTGATTTGTATATCTTCTGGCACAAACGTTCTAGATTTGTATCTCCTATAGCTTCTAGTGCATTCTTCATCTCCATTTTATCTCTCTTGTCTACACCAAAGGAATTTGAGAAATATCCAGACTAGGATTACAAACATTTCATAACTATATATAGAAGTATATTTGTATCATGGTAATTCCTATGGAACACAAATGAGTTAATTGTCCTTCTTCTCTTGACCTCCTGACCTTTCATTTTCCCTGGTCTACTTCATTAGTAATAGTTTTCTACTTTACTATATACCTTCTTAGAAGCAGATTTAAATTCTTTATACAATTGGATGTACATATATGGATGTATATACCTGCACCACCACATACCCCAGAATACAGTGTCCAGGTGTGTTTTCTCATGGGCTTTCCCGTGGCTATTCCAGGTTTCTAAGAGTTGGTTGGTCCTCCGTTCACACCTCCATTGTTCAGTTTAGCACACTGTGCTGTAACTACTTCCGTCAAGTTCTTCTCGGGCAGGCACCTTCCTGAGGCGTGGTGCATGTGCCACCAGTGTTTGAACAAAGAGAAATTTAGAGGTACAGATCACAGGGCATAAAGCTTTATTTTAATTTTTGTGGTCATTATTGTGGCCAGTTAATGCCACATTGTTAAATCACTTGTAACCGGCTTACAACTTCAGTTATTAGACTCATGCACTAGATATCGACCCTCACATAGAAACTGGATCGTCTCCGAAATACCATAGTTAGATGACTTGCTTTACCACTGGCAGCACTGACTTTGCTACAGAAAAAGAAAACTTACATCTAATTCAAGCACCGGTACCAGCCTTGGTTCTGAAGGCTGGTCTAAGTCCAGGCCAGCAGTACACCTTTATCACCTTTAACAGGTCTTCAGAAACTCCCTGAACTTTCTTTCTCTCTCTTGTAACTGTCCAGAAGTTTGCAGCAGAAGAAATTACGGATAACGTTTTCTACGTTCTCAAAGATGCAACTTTCTGCTATGGTCAAGGCAGTGCCTTTCAACAAAAGGGAGAACTTTTTACTGTTGTTAACTATAATGAATGCAAGTTGCTGCAAAGAGTTTCTGTAACTTTTGGCTTTCTCATTACTGCTTTAAGACATTATAACAAAATAAATGGCGCAAGTTAAGGAAAAACTACAACTACTTAAATTCATAAAACTATTTTTGATTAACGATACAGAGATAATAAAAGATATTCAAAAGAACAATGACAAAACTTGCATTAGGCCGAACAACAAGGCATTCCTTTCTCCCTCCTTTCCTGACCCCCTTAAAGACATGTTATCATTTTATCGGCATGTTAATGTTAATAACCACGTACAGAAAGGAAAATTCTGGAAAGAGCTGCCAATTTTATATCTGTATCAGAACAAGCTAAATTGAAAATGTTGAGTCATTTAAAAGACCAACTCATTAGACACCTCTTTTCAGTAAGAAATAACTTCACCTAGTCATTTGGACTTGACTTGCCTGGATACCTTAAATCACTGGTTCTCAAAATTCAGCATGAGTCAGAATCACGGGGAGAACTAGATAAACCATAGATTGCTGGGCCCCACCCCAAAAGTGAGGACAGAGTAGGTCTGTGAAAAGGCCCCAAAATTTGCATTTCGAACAAGTTCCCAGGTGATGCTGATGCATACTTTACACCTTCTGAATAGTCCCAATTCTTGGTGAAGTTTTCTCTAGAGATCTTGGGACCTCAGCAGAAAACACCAGATTTGGATGACTTCACCATCTTATGGTCAAACTGCTGAATTACCCGTTGAAATACTTTATCTGAGGTAAAACAGTGACATCGTTCAAAGTAATTCAGTGTTGAACTGTTTGTCTGCAGCTTAGATTCTGAACCCTTTATTGTCTTACATAGACACAATACCCAGGTGTGCTCCACGCTGCTTCACAGATAGAAAATGCCAATTTAACTCTGGGAATCTGAGGGGCTGAGGACCCCTGGTACTTGCAGTGGGGCCTCACCCCCACAAGGCACAAAGGCAGCTTCACAGTGGCCTGTGGAAAAAGTTCACTCGTTCCTATTCCCACATCAGCCACCCCTCAATTTTTGAAACTAAGTAAAATCCTGATGTGTTCAAATTAAAAAGATTTTAGCCCTACCGTCACAGTTTTCTAGAACTGTTTTAGGTATAGCTCTAAGGCCTCCTGGGTTAAGGCGAAGCTTACAATGCCTTATATTAGTTTTCCACTTCCTCTCCGTAAAAACCTTTTCCTAGAGCACGTAAGTGATTAAGAGTGGCAACATCACCCTGGTGCTGGTTTTAACTTTCCATCTTGTGTCAGAGGGGTTAATGACAGAAATGGAACGACCAAAGAAGAGAAGATAAGGTAAAAGGGTACAGACAAACTGAAAACTCATTTCTCAAAAACAGACACATGACTATACACATAAATTAAAATCAGCATTCTCACTGAACAGCAAACATTGACTGAACTGGGCTAGCTGATGAAGACACAGAGGTTCATAATATATATGGTTCCTGCCCTCATGGAGCTTTATTTAATATCTTGCAGGAAAGACAAACACAATGACAATTATAAGTGTGAAGAACATTAGGAAGAAACTCTGGTTCCTATGGGAGATAGAAGAGACATAACCTACCCACCTGTGCGGAAGGAAAGGGGGGATCAAAACAGACTTCTCAGAGAAACTGACCATCATTAAGCTTAGATTTGAAAGGTAAGGATGAGCTAGGGAAAGAGGGAGGAGTAAAGAGTTATAATAGGCAGAGGAAAACTCCACTGAGGGTCCCATATGATGCAGGCACACAAAGCATGGAAGAGTAGGAACTGAAGCTGGAAAGGTGAGCAAGGACTAGAGCACGTAGGACTCTATATAACAATACCCAAGAGCAGGAAGCAGGAAGATAACACAATCATATCTGCATCTTGAAAGCTCACTCTCTGGAGTACAGATAATAGCCCAAGGGGCTGACCCTTCAGGAAGCAAGTGCCACAGTACAAGATGAAATGTTGGAAGCTGGAATGGGGTGGGGTGGGTTGAGGTGGGATGGAGAAAATATACACACAGTGCTTTCTAAACAGTGAAATGTACTACAGGAACACTGAATTCAGAATACTTTTCAGGTCAGAACGCCTCTACTTTCCAGTTGTCTGACACAGGATAAGTCACTTAACTTGTTTGGACCTCAGTTTCATCGCCTATGAAGTAGGATTAAAATCTTCCCTCAGTTTCCTCTTAGTTTTGATGAGGATCAAAAATCATGTCCCTAAAGTACCTGCAACTGTTGAGCTGTGTTCCAGTAGCCCAGATTCTTGAAGACAACTGTATAAAGACATAATGTTTACGATGTGACTGTGACTGTGAGAACCTTGTGTCTGACGCTCCTTATATCCAGGGCATGGACAGATGAAAATGGATAAAAATAAATAAGTAAATAAATAAAGGGGGGAAAAGGGTAAAATAAATTGGGTTGATGGAAGTACAAGTAGCCAATGAGAGGGAAAGGTAAGGTAGATGCTATGTATGAGTTTTTTCTTTTTTCTTTTCATTTCTTTTTCAGGAGTGAGGCAAGTGTTCTAAAAAATGATCATGATGATGAATACACAACTATGTGATGATATTGTGAGCCAGTGATTGCGCACTGTGTATAGAAAGCATGTGTGAAGATACGTCAATTAAAAAAAAAAAGAAGAATGCTTTTCATACAAATTGTCAATGACAGGGAAGGGTAAGAGTATGTATGAGTTTTTTCTTTTTTCTTTTTATTTCTTTTTCTGGAGTAATGCAATTGTTCTCAAAAATGATCATGATGATGAATATACAACTATGTGATGATACTGTGAGCCACTGATTGTACACCATGTATGGAATGCATGTGTGTGAAGAGTTTTCAATAAAAACATTAAAAAAAATCATATCTCTAGATAACCCTGTTCATACATACTATATATAAATTAATTCTTCAATACTTTTAACTCCATCTCAATTTCTGGCTAATGGAAGAGCATGTATACCCACTGAACCTAAAAGAAAAAAATACCTACATCACAGCTGGTATAAGAAGCAGTAAAGAAAGTCTACCTTGGAATTAGTAAGAGTTCAGCTAGGTTGATGGAAAAAAGCAACTGTACTCCTAGCCCACAGCAACCATACCAAAATGTAACTTTAAAAAAAGGATACAACAAAAAACAAAAAGAAAACTTGTCTAGAAATAAATCTAACAAAAGACACTCAAGAAATTAATGGAAGAAATTTAACAAGCAAAAAAGACTTTAGTAAATGAAGGAAAATATGATGCTCAAGAGCATAACTACATCAACCCTCCTTCGCAAATGAAACTCTATTAAAGTCACAAGCAACCTTCACAGAACTTGACAAGGTCATCCTAAAGTGTATAATCCAAAAATCATGAAAACATAATGCTCAATGAAAATAGCATGTCGTAGAATGATACCATAATCTAACTCATATAGAATTTTTACACATGCAAAACGATATTGCATATAGTCATAGATTCATACACACGTAATAAGAGTATAAAACACGCATGGGAATGATAAATATCAAATTCAGAATAGAGAGAACTGAAGGGAACGGAATTAGGGAGGCATCATAAGGGGTTCCAGTTTCATATCTAATCTTTTACTTCTTAAACTAGCTGATAAAGACAAGGATGCTTGTTACATTAGTCCTATGTCATTTAAGTGTTTGTATGTCTTAATTATTCTAAAAAAAAACAAATAGAATGCTTTTTATTTGAAAACCATGTTATTACATGATCTACCTCAGTAGCCCCCAAATATCAAACTAATCGCTGCATCAGCACCACCTGAAGTAATTGTTAAAAACACAGATGACTAGGCTCAAAATCAGATTTCCCGTGAGTAGAGCCATGTGATCCTAATGTGTAGCTACATTTGAGAAGCACTGTCACCCACTATCTATTGATAACCAATCCATCAACGAAATCAGTCCCAATCTGACAATTAGATATCTAAATGCCTAAGATGGCCTAACCATTTCCCAACTGATGGAATGTAGATTCTAATTTGAGGACAAAACCGTGAAAACTTCAAAATACATCCTTTATTATACCCTCCAAAAAGGTCATATATGTGAAAACTAGGATTAACAATAGTAGTATCAGATGATTCCACAGCAGAAAATAATTCCTTCACATTCTCCAGAGGGAACACGCCACAGCAGAATTCCACTGGAGATGATAAAATGTTGCTGTTCTTAAGTATAAAGTGGTAAAAGCCAACGGAAACTACCTTCACTATATACTTTCCTCAAGTATGTAGATGACACCCTACCTTTCCATTTCCAATTTTTTCCCTTGTAATCAAATTCACAGCCAAATGTTGTCTAAAGAAATTCACAGAACCAATGAGAAACATAAAAAATAAATTCAAAAAGAAAACAATTTATTAAAAATTAAAGGCATAACCATAATGACAATTTTTATATCCCTGCTCCGACTAAAGAAAATTAACTAGCAAGGACGAAACTGTCAGTGTGTACGAAATACTGAAGGAGTGATAAACATATATATGATTTCCTCCCAATATGGTAAGATTACAATTAAGAAAAGGGAAAGGGAATATTTTGGTGTTTTAAACAAACATGAAACTGCTATTGGGCACACACATACCCAGCAGTATAAAAGGATTCACTTACCAGGGCTTTCTACTCGCTTATAGTGGTAGGGATTGATGCAGACTTCCTTCTGCTTGGAACCAAAAGGAAACTCACAGCATTCCAGTGGTTTCAGTTCATGGTGGCTCTGAAGATCGGGCCAGCGCCACACGCGGCAGTAAATGACATGAGGCAGTCCCTTCCGGTGGGAAACCTGGAGCCTGCCATCCAGTGAGCGGGGAATGGTGACACAGTTACTGGGCTGCCCTGGGCAGCTCAAGGCCTTCTCCAGTTCCTCCATGGCACCTTTCTTTTTCTTCAGTTTCTTCACCAAAGCATCAACAGCTTTCTCTGCCCACTTTTCTTCTTCATCACCTTGCTTCCACCCAAGAAGCCTCTTCACAGCTGGACTTGTGAAGGAAAACAAACTTGTCACGTTCATAATGACTGCACTCGTTACAGGCTCCTCTGGCGCGGGGAGAGAAAGCAGTCTCCAAATGCAAAAGGACAGCGCAAGGGCTTCGCTTTACTTAAATAAGATTCTCGTTAGCTTCTCAGTTTTGAGGTCCTATAAAGTAGAAACTACCATTCCCAGTGTTTCAAAAAGCAACCCAAGTCAGCACCTAAAATAGAAAAACAGGGAAAAATGTTTAAAATCACCTTAACCATACAAGCACCATTTATTAAGCCATTACTACGTACCAGGGACTGTTTTTAAGTGCTTTTATGCACGATGGCATTTAATACTTTTAAGAGTTCTTTGAATTAGGTAATATAATTATTGCCATTTACAGAAAAATAAACTGAGACAGTATGAAAAGTAAACTGAGACAGTATGAAAAGTAAGCATGTCATCGTTCACATAAGTACTTTAACAGAAGCAACAGACACCTTTGTGCAAAAAAAAATTCAAATTCTCAATAAGATATTGTAATAGTTTATTTCTAGATTCATTTATGACCTCTAAAAAATATTCCAAAACACACCTCCTTTACGAAAAACTGAAAGCAACAGGAATTGGTAAAAAATACATTTCTTAACATTTTAACATTTCTGGTTTATGGCTTGTTCATCTCAGCCCTTGACTAGACCATGGTGATGAGTTCTTCTGCGATAGCTTGCCAAAAAAAAAATAATAATAATAAATCCTCTATAGAGGAAGAGAACATCATCCTGAGCCTTTACAATGACTTACTCACAATGTATGACAAGCAGGCAAAGGTTACCAAGCATTCCAAGAGGCAGGACCAAGTGACCAAAACAAAAGAGAACAGAAACAGACCTAAGGTGTGATGCAGATAGTGGCGCTACCAGACACACACTTCAAAATATTCTTAATTACCTATTAATATGTTCAGGAAAAGAGAAGACAAAATAGAGAATTTTACCAGGAACTGGAATCCATAAAAAAGAAAGAAATGAAAATTCTATAACCGAAAAATACAGAAACTAGAATGATGACTTAAATAGATGGATTTAACAGCAGATTAGTTATGGCAGAAGAAAGGATTAGTGAACTGAAGACTGATCAGTAAAAAATACCCAAAGAGATAAAAAAAAAAAATTTTTTTTAAGGAACCAGAGACATACCGGGTACAGTTAAGGCCTACTAGCATCATGTAACTGGGGTCCCAGAAGAAAGATTGTGGCAGAAGCAGTATTTGCAGATACCTGTGCCAACAATGTTTCCAAACTGAAAAGAAACACCCGGCAACAGTTTCATGCAGTTCTACAAATCCCAAGTAGGACAAATGTTTTAAAATCCATAAATTCTGATGTGTCTACTACCACAGTAAAATTGATGAAAAAACAAAATCTTAAAAATATTCAGAATAAGACACATTACTTTCAAATAAGCACAATAAGGCTGACAGCTGACTTTTGAACAGAAACAATGGGAACAAGAAGAAAATGATGTCTTCAACATGCCAAATGAAAATAACTGACAGAATTTTATACTTAGAGAAAAATCCCTCAAAATCATTTGAAAAAAATCTTTAAAAAATGATTATGAAATGGGGGTGGGGGGGTGCAAGGGTAGTTCAGTGGCAGACCAGGTTTCAATTACTGGCTTGTACACTAACCCCTTGCAAAACAAAAAAGGAAAATGGTGCTGCAATATAGGGATAGTCAAGTGGAAAAAGAATGAAATGTGAGCCTCCACCATGCAGCAAAAACAAAACAAAACAAAAGATTGTGAAATAAGGATGCTTTCCATCAAACAAAATCTGAGACTACTGGCTGCCAGCATACTGGCACTAAAAAAAAAAAGAACAGAAAACACCAACAGAAATTCTTTAGGCAGAAGGGAAAAGATCCAAGAAAGAGCATGGAACTGCAGGAAAGAATGAAAGACTATGCTGGGAATTCTAATTAGGCCATCTTCAGAGCTGGGGTTGGGCGTAAGTGGAGTCCATGTTCATTTGTCCATCATAAACTAACGATAATACAGTGTGATAAATGCCATAAGTACAAACAATAATATATAAAAGCAGAAAAAAGGAAAGAACACTTCATTGCAGATGTTTTGAGAAGTTTTCTCAAAGAGGAGATACCACGTTTTTGAGTACTCATTACAAGATAGACACTTATCTAAGCACTTTACATCAATTAACTAGTTTAATCTTTGCAACAAACCCTCTAAAGTAAATTTATCAATTTTTCTCACTCAATGAGTCAGGTATGAAGTATACCAAGGTTAAATATCTTGTCCAAGATTAGATTCAAAGACAAAAGTGGCAGAGCAGGGACTGGAACCCATACCATCTGTCTCTAGAATCTGTATATTGTGACCATGTTTCCAAAGTGCTAGTTCTATAGATGCACAATGGAAATGGTAAGGTCTGATCTAGTTGGAGATGACAAAAGACTGAGAAGGTCAGAGGTATGGCTATGAAGGGCCCAGATACATCTTATCCTGTGGGCAAGGGGATCAGAGCATCAGAGCATCAACACGATTGCATCTGTTTTAGAAAGACAGCTAAGGTAATTCTCTTAAAACAGAAAACCTCTCCATTTAGGAGAAAAAAACACAACCAGTGCCTCCAAACACTGCAGGACCACTTAGATGGTAGATGTCATGATGGTATATACAAAAATTAAAGTGACAAGACCACAAACCCTTTCATATAAATGTGCACAGGTGAAACAAAATCCAGGTTGATAAAAAAAAAAAATCCAGGTCGATGACTAATCTTTGCCTGACTTTAAATCCTTTTTAAAAATACAAGTCAAACCTACTTCACATCAGGAACTCAAATGAGTCGATGATACTGCGGCCTTGGCAAGACAACTAATTTTTTTTCTGCCCCTTTTTGTACTTCCTGTCTTAGTTTATGTCCAAAGCTAAGTGACTTTATCAGTTTAAAGTGCAAAATAAAAACATGAGTCAGCAAACAGAGATTTCCTTCCCTCTTCCCCAAATTCAAACATTTCACACTGACAAAATAGAAAAAGCATTCATCCAGTAAAGAACCCCATGACAGTTTTAAAATTATTGAGATCTTTGTTTTAGTGACTTTGCTTTCAGAAATTTACTATAAAGAAATCTTCTGCACTAGAAAGGGGGAAAAATCTTTGCACAACCATTTCCATCAGGGAATTATTTATGATAGGAGAAAAAAAGAGAGAAAAACCTAACAATAGGAAAACAGTTAAGTACACTGCAATACATCCACTCAATGGAATATTATACAGCCCTTAAAAATTGTGTATTTGGTACAAAATTTGTATTTTGACTAGTGCATTTCCTAATATAACTTATATGGACAGTTTAATTGAATACCATAAGTACATGGAACCTTGAATAGGGCATAAGATTTTGTAGGTTTGTCCAGAGCAATGCTCCGATAAATCCCAGAGTGATTCAAACAGTGAATAAAAAAGTATTTGCAAAGTCCCCTTCGGAAAATAGCAAGAAAGTGGGAAAATTCAACTTCCCCATTTGGAGTATTCCTGATATTCTCACAAGCAGTGGGGACAACAAAATCAATAGGCCAAGCCCTCAATCTTGGGTTTTGCTCACATGAAACTTATCCCTGCAAAGGAGAGATTAAACCTACTTAAAATTAGGCCTAACAGTCACCCCAGAGAACCTCTTTTGTGGCTCAGATGTGGCCTCTCTCTCTCTCAGCCAACACAGCAAGCAAACTCACTGCCCTCCCCCTCTCTACGTGGGAACGACTCCCAGGAATGTAAACCTTCCTGCCACGTGGGACAGAAATCTTAGAACGAGCTGGGACTCAGCACCAAGGGATTGAGAAAATCTTCTCGACCAAAGGGGGAAGAGAGAAATGAGACAAATTGTCAGTGGCTGAGAGATTGAAAGGTTATCCTGTAGGTTATTCTTACGCATTTTATAGATATCCCCTTTTTAGTTTAAAGTATATTAGAGAGACTAGAGGGAAGTGTCTGAAACTGTAGAGCTGTGTTCCAGTAGCCATGTTTCTTGAAGATGACTATATAATGATATAGCTTTCACAATGTGACTACGTGATTGTGAAAAACTTGTGTCTGATGTTCTTTATCTACAATATTGACAGATGAGAAAAAATATGGATTAAAAATAAATAATAGGAGCAACAAATGTCAAGATAAATTAAGTAAATTGAAATACTAGTGAACAATGAAAGGAGTGGTTAGGGGTATAGAAAAAAATAGGGGGAACAAAGGTTAAAATCTATTGAGTAGATGGAAATACTAGTGGTCAATGAGAGGGAGGGGTAAATGGTATGGTATATGTGAGTTTTTTCTTTTTTCTTTTTATTTCTTTTTCTGGAGTGATGCAAATATTATAAAAAATGATTATGGTGATGAATACACTACTATGTGATGATATTGTGAGCCATTGATTGTACACCATACACGGAATGCTTGCATGTTAAAAATGTTCTTGTTTGTATGCTGTTTCGGTTTGATAATACAAAATAAATTTTATTTAAAAAAATTATGTTCTTAAAAACTATGTGGGAAAAAATCTTAAGCAGGACATAAAACTATGTATATAATATGAATAAATACGTAAAGGAAATAGATGAAACATTAACAGTGGCCAGGCTGCAAGATGGTAATGCCTCTCCTACTTTTCTAAAGCGTTTCAAACATTCTTTAATGATGTCAAGTTTCGAAAAAAATTTAAACGCCTGTATATGTAAACATTTGCTGATGATTTCAAAAGTCTCTTATTAATTCATGAGCCTGAGTAGCATACAAAATCTACATAGAAGTCGGATTGGGGACTTATACATGTGACCTGTCTTAGGAAGTAATAAAAATGCAGTTTAAAACGGTGCAGATTCCCCTTCCCTGTATCTCACCCATGGGAAGGATTTCTGTTAGTACTAATAGGAAATAAGAAAGATACTTAATAGGAAATAAGAAAAAAAAAATCTTGAGATGGCTATTTAATTTTGCATCTTACTTGACAGTCTTTAACATTAAAAATAAAAAAGCAAAAACTTTTAAATAACAATAGCTATGTAACGTGTTTTATATTTAAAGGAAAACGAATTAGCCAATAACACAACAATGGGCATTTTCTTTATTTTGGCCTCAACTAGCACAAATTGAACATCTAATTATCCAACTGTACGAATAACAAAATACTTTACAGATCCCAGATTCTCACAGAAAGTTTTCAAAGAAAATTATTCTTATTTGTATCTGAAGATACAATTAAAAAGTGAGAAAAAAAAAAGGGTACAGCCAAATGTCACAAACCAAGCCCATTTATGAAAGGATGAGAAGAAAGGAGAGGTTAAGAACCAAATGCCCCCGTATCAAGCAGTTCCAGATTAGAGGCAGTTTTACAATTAGTGCACTGGCATGGATTTCAGTGGACTAGACAAAATAAATGATCCCATTAAATACAGAGGAAACAATTACATTATCTAATAAAAAACATATAAAATTGAGCTCCAAAAAGTGGGGGAAAACCAGACCTTAACAAAGGCAAGTGAGGCCTCTCCTTTGGAGAACGCCCACGCTCATCTTCCTTCCAGTGTGTACTTCTGCTGTGCATTAAAGTAAGCCAATGGACAAAAGATAAACAATCTATTGTCAATGAAGCAGATAGCCCACTTTTCTTCTCACTCTTTGTTCTTAGGTTCATAATTCCAATGGTAAAGAAGATCAAAAAAGAATTAGGAATTAAAGGCACAGGGTACTGGTTAACCTCACTTTGAAAATGTTTAACAACTGGATAAATTATGCAAGAAAAAAAGTTTTATAAAAATTTTCCCAAAATGTTTAATCCTTTCTTAAAATAACATAAGGATTTCCAAGTAACTAAATAAACCAATCCTGTGGCTATTTCCTGACTTAAAACTACTAGTTTTCTTTTTAAAACAGATGGATTTATCTTGTGAACAAATAGAAAAAGAAAAGACTTGAGTTCCAAAAGTAACTCAAGTAACTCTACATTGGGGCTTCAGAGCGATCATAAGCAAAGTGTATGATTTCTGTTATTCAGAGTTTTTTTATATATAAAACCATCACACGTTATACCTCACTAGAATGGAATTACAAAGCACAACAGAGATGTGTTGTATAAAACAACTGGTGGCAATACTGAATAGCATTATTGCAAGATATATATATTTTATCTATCCTAAAATCCAATATTAGATATGAGATCAAATTCAAAGCTGATTAGATTGATAATTGCCTGCTCTAAGATGCTTAGCTCAATTAAAACATGAAAAAGAGTCAAAAGTGAACATGCCAGGCAGGGGAAGTGTAATGTAACTTTACATTATCTAAATGGACTATTTTTTTTAACCTGCTTGATTTCACTTAGGTACCCAAGTCAAATGTATACTCCTAATGAATGCAGGAGCATCGTAACGATCATGATTCCCACAGAGGATAAAATAAAGACACCCCAAGAACTCCTGACTTTCACAGAAACGATAGAACTGCAGAAGACTAGACAATACTGTTAAGTAAAATAAAATGGCCACCTACATTTGGGTGTTGTGGGGAGGAGAAGTGGGGGAAGGGTAGGGGATGAATCCTTTCCAAGGGATTTTCCAGAAAAAAAAAAAAATTGAGCTGCAGGGGCTTTCTGAGAAAATGGAATGGATCTTACACTCTGCAGATAAGCAGCACTTGCTGATAAACAGTTTTGGTCCAGAAGAGATAGCTCATCAGAATGGACAACTATACCTACTAATCAATGCTTGCCTCCTCCACACTTTGTAAGACCCCTCTCCTGTAAAATGGGAACTTAATGTCAGCCAACAGAACATTTCCTGATTCCATCTGCTCTATATAAACTCTTCTTTTCTACCCCCTCAGTGAAGCTCCCTTTTATCTTCTAAATGGAATGTGGCCCAATTCATGAATCGCTCAATCAAGCTATGAGATCCTAAACTGCATGAAATGTTTTTCTTTTAATGCTACAGATTAGGGTTAAAAATAATTAAAAGGACTAAGGTCACAAAGAAAAATGTCCCAGAGATTTAATGCCAATAAATATTCAAACAGAAAGAACAATCCATCACCAAGCCAAGAACTGCAATCAGCTTTGCAGGTAAAAGTAGGATGGATAATTCACAAAACGACTAAAAAAAAAAAAAAAAAAAAAAAAAAAAAAAAAAAAAAAAAAAAAAAAAAAATCAGAATCACAGTCATTAGACCTAAATAAAATAAGGCTACTGGATTAATCAGAGGCCCTGAGGAATTGGGAACTTGCAAACTTTAGGATAATGCTAAAATACCTATTACTTAAAAGCACAATAACAGAAAACCCACAGGAGAGTCTGGCCCAGCAGGAGGGCTGAAGAAGAAACAGCACTTAAACTCACATTTCCAGACAGAAAAGCAAGCCTATGAACAGTAGGTGTGAAATACAGTAATGAAAACAGGTAGAAAGAGTAGTGTGAACAAGTGAACACAACTGTAATTAGTACCAACTCCAAAGAGTTCCTAATAAAACATACGAAAAATTATTATACTGCACCTTAAAGAAAATCATAAAGCCTAGATTATTCTTAAGGCAGACAGGTAAAAAGACAAGTTAAAATTTTCTATATAAGTATAGTGACATTAGAATGGCTATAAAAACAGAGATGGGTTTTCTCTAGCTAATTTCAGTCTCAGAAGATATCCCTGAAGTAGCAATGCTCTTTGACTCTGTTTCGACAAATAATCTTTTCAAATGCTTCTTTTCCCCAAGTTACTCCAATTAGAAACTAACTTGGCTTTTGTGATATTTGTAGTGTAAAAGGACAGGTGAGGAAGTGGGTGGGCTACAGTGGCTCAGCACAGAGACCCAGGTTCAATTCCCGGTGCCCGCCCATGCCAAAAAAAAAAAGACAGGTGAAATGCCTTTGCATTTCTTTTTCCTGTTTTAAAACAGCAGTTAGCCCTCAACTTTTAACATTTCTCCATCTCAAATGGGTTATGCATAGTTAAATAAAACTCACCATTAGCCAAAATAAAAGTAAAAAAAAATCCTAGAACAAGAAGTGAGGATGGTTAAAACTTCTCTCATTCCATGTCTTTTCCAGAATTTAAAGCACTTTTTAAACTACTTAATTTATCGCTAGGAAATTGGATTAAATGAACTCTATTTCAATTGAATCCTCAGTAAAAGAAAATATACTTAAACAAAATTAAGCTACATGAAGGATATCTCAGTGGAATTTTACCATTCAAAGCAGCAGGAGAGGACAACTGCTACAAACACTCAGAAGTCATATTTCACCTTATCAGCTTCTTATTGAGCCTTGTACTGGTCCCTTCCAAAACATCTCCCAATCTGCTAAACGAGGGATTGATGACACCTAAAACAACCAAAACAGTGAGTTCAGAATAGCAAGTTTGCAATGTTTTTGTGAAAATTTTTTTTCCAGGGATTAATTTCCCAAATCTGGAGAAACTGGGAGGTGGGTGGGCATGAGAGAGAGGCTAAGCTCCTGAAAACCTACTTATAATAATAATGCAATAACGCTGGGTGCAGCCTCTGAAGCACAGGCACTCACAGCTGCTCTTCCATGTCTCAGTGTGACGTGGGTGACAGGCTAAAAGGGCTGTACTGTGGCCCCGAAGTTGGAGGGAATCGCAGGAATCAAAAAGAAAAGGAATAATGTTGCAAACTATGAATTCTAGCTTACCACTTAGTACCTGTAAATCCATTGTAAGCTTTGACAGTTCAAACAGTTTCAAAAGCATCATTCCTTGATGAAAGGGAAGCAAGGAATTTATGGATATTACAATTACATGAGTCCCTAAGGATGTAACAAAAGTTGATATATTTAGGTGTGATAAATATGCACTTTAATATATCTTCACGCATTAGAAAATTCTTAAAGACAAGAACTCTTTCTATATTCTGCTCTGTACACATAAATCCTTCAATCCTGACAAACCTAGGCTACTTAGAGACCAAATGGTTAATTTTAATTAGTACAGAGACTCCCTATAGAATAGAAGGTGTTAGTTCTGTTTTGTCTTATTAGATGATTACTTGTTTAGTTAAGTAGACTGAGGCACTTAACAGTCTTCGAACTGTCTCCAACTTCAACAAAGAAACTTGGCTTATTTCTACATCTCCTAGCCATTTCCTCTCAAAGTTATACATCATTCCTTAATCTCACTGAATCTCCGTTCTCAAGTTCATGCTTGTAATGGAAAAAATGTCCTTCAGTACATGGCAGCTTTTCAAGATATCCAGGTACTAATTATCTCACCATTATAAAGCTCATCTGTGCTCACCTCAATACCACAATTGTGTCGAGCTGTCTGGTCTGCGGGGCTCAGTCCTCAAACACAGGAAAGGCCCACGACCAGAGGCATTTTAAAATTTAATTTTATTGACTACAAGAGGAAAAAGTCTACAATAGTTATCTCATAGGAAAACACTTCTCTTTGAGTCAATGTTATCCTAGAATAGCAATTTTATAGATGACAAAGAATGCTAACTTTGGTAAATTTCCTTAAGTGGCCAGTTATGAATGATTTATCATAAACAAATGAGAAGAACTGCTTTTAATTAAACTACTAGTTTATGCAAACATTATATTGATTGCTTAACAAACCTTGTCTTCACTCCTCAGCAATCCTTCGAGGTATTTATTATCATATCAGTTTTACTAATAATAGTGAGGTTCAAAGGCTAATCTAGTAATTAGATCTGCATTTTAACCCAGTAATGACTGATGCTAAAGTCCAATAATCAGATATCAAAAAAAAAGTAATTCAAATGCCAAATTCACAGATGAAAATGGAGTAGGCTACAGGAGGGGAAAAAACTATCTCTTTTATTTAATAAAACATTCCTGCTGTATTTCATTTTTTGGAACATAGTTTTCTTTCTCCACTGATCTCACAGGTGCTGTTTATGACAGCAAGCATGCACATCTGTACGGGTGAGATGCCACACACAAAGGCAGGACGGCCTGAACCCTCTCCCTAAATTTAGAACCTTCAGCTCAGCTATTAATTGCATAATTTAATCAGGACCCTCTAGAAGGGAAACACATCCATATTCATCACAGGCATCAAAGGAAACATCTTTACAAGTTATATCCTTTTACAAACCAACATATGGTCTCACGCCACTCTCCCAATTGTTGAACCCCTCCTCTGGGAAGAGCATGGAATTTTATTTCTTTTTATCACTTGAAAAAATCACTTCCCTCCTAATTCAGTAAAACTGGGTGGAGGCCACTTCCTCCACAGGTGAGAGAAATAAAACTTGTTGATTTGTCATTGTCAGGAATTTAAAAGTTAACCATTTATTTTATGTGTTTTCAAAATGGAAACAGAAGGCAGACCCAACCCAGGATGAGAAATCAGGGCAACAGAGTTTCAAAATATCACCCCTAGAATCTTTTGGTCATTTAAAGATGTGTATCAGTCAAAAAACAAGAATCCTTAACTTGAAATGAAAAGACGTACGTCTGAACTGCAGCTTTCTGTTTAATGGCTGTATTTTGAACCAAACATGTAACTTTTCTGAGGCTCAATTTGCTTTTCCATAAAATTTTGATACCAGCACCTATCCTACTGGATTGCTATGAGAATTAAATATGAATATGTAAAATGCATTTGAAAATGTTAGATGAAAAACAAAGTAGCTTCACAAATAAGAAAACTTATTTTAGTACTTTGTATATAATAAATAACAAAGCTTATATTCTAGTATCTGTTTGGGGAAGTTTTCACTTTATGCCAAAAGCATAAGAAGAAAAAAAGCCTACTCTCTACAGTCATTCAATTCATTCAGCAAATACATATTATGTGATGATACTACTCTAAGCACACTGGGAATAGAGCACTGAACAAAATAGACAAAAAAGTTTCGGGATAAACTTCACCTAACTTTTCAGGGGACCAACCTTTAGTGGTCAGGGATAGCCTCATTGACAAGGTGATACTAAAACACACCCTGAAATAGTGAGGGACTGAGCCACATGGATATCTGGGGGAAGCATATTTCCAGGCAGAGGGAACCAAAGGCTGAAGAGACCGCTAAGTCCAGGAGGCAGGAGCATGCCTGGAATGTTCAAGGAACAGCAAGGAGTCCAATGTGGCTGGAGTGGAGTGAGCGACAGGAGAGAATGAGAGAGGAGGTCAGAGAAGTGATGGGGAGAGATATGGTGGACTTGGAGGGGCCTGAACTTTAACTCTAAATTGAGATGGAAACTGGCAGGAGACTGGAGCAGAGGGGAACCACGATTTGATGTACCATGGCTTGTTGGGTTGAGACCAGACTGAAAAGATGCAAGGATGGAAGCAGAGGTAGTGAGTAAGAAAAGCAGTTAGGAAGCTATGGCAACTGTTAACTCAAGAGATGATAAAGGTCTGCCCAAGGTGGCAGAAGTGGTCAGATTCTGGATATATTCTGAAGGTTCAGCCATGCACAGGTACTACAAAATGTTACTGCTTACGTAAGTGAAAAATAATAATAATAATTACCTAACCATCAAGTTGGAGAAAACCTCTTTAGCTTTTGACAGTATAAACCCATATTATGGGAATATGGGATTGAATATCTGAAGGGGGGCCAAAGACAAGGTCACTTTAGGAGATATAACCCTAAGAACTATGACAGGATGGTATGGAGAGAGTTGGGTGTCAAAATCTTCTAGAAATCAGGGTGAATGCTAGAGAGTGGTAGAATATGTTGACATGACATTCAAAGCATGGTGTTTCTATGAAGGATGGTGGAAGAATGGCCTGGAGGTGGAAATAAGGAGGAACCCCACTACCATCACCACATCTGAGACCTCCAGGCCCCATACTGTGAGGGTTTTAAGAGAAAAGAATCATCACTAGTGAGGACCACAAGGGAAGCATCATTCTCAGATGAGCATACACAAAGATTTACATTTAAGGGATATCCATGTTGTAAACAACCTAGATGTCTAATAATAGTGGAATGAGTAAATAAATTATGGTACATTTGACTAAGATATTTTAACTGTTAAAAAAAAGAGAAACAGATTTGTATGCACTGACATGGAAAGAAAATCATACTACAACTGTTCAGTTAAAGAAAGTTGCAAAACAATATGTTTAGTATAATGCATTTAAAAAAAACAGACGCAAAAGTGTATATGTATGAATATGTGTGTATATGTATGTACATGTGGGTATATATACATATACAATTTTTTAAATGCTTGAAAAGATAAAAATAAACCTGAACAAGCAATTAACTTTGGGGTTAAGCTGGAGAAGAGGGAGTTCAGGAGAGCAGATCACTTTTACTTTGAACCAATTACTGTTTTCAATTTCAAAACCCCAGTAATAAAAACATAAAGTAGGTAAGAGATTTATCTGCACAGCTCTGGAGGACAGCATTATATCCAAGCGGTGGCATGATTTATCTTTTTAGAAAAGAAACAAATTGAAAGTATTTCTGCACAGAATAGAATACTCATTGAACAAAGATGTTGCAAAGTAATTTATTCATGTATATAGGGTTGGAGTATAACGGCCTAATTCTAGGTGAAAATGATATGGATGAAATGTATTGTTATTAAGCAAATATGCTATGGGTGAAAATGTATTTTTTATTAAGCAATTCATCTACATGATCGAAAAATTCAATTTTACAAAATAGCCTAATAAAGAAATTTCCTTCCTATTAACAATTCAAATATCCTTCAACTGCTTCAATGCATGAATTTCTCGCCCAAAAACTGTTTTTAATACTCAAATATCTTCTAGAACAATTCTGTCCTGTCCTTTTTTTCCACTCAATAAATCTGTTATTTGGAAGAATCAAATAACTTCCAAAAATCAAAGTTTATATAACCACTTGAAAGAAGTTCCAAGATCAGCCAGATTTCATTCTCCTCCACATGACAATCAATGACAGCCTGTTTTCAATGTGCCAAAATTGAGCTGGACTTAGAAATGCTCACTTGGCCACCTCGGAGGAGAAATGAACAAAAAGCAGCAGCATTCTTTCAGAATAATAAGAGCTCCCTCCAACTAAGAACTAGAAGAAGCACATAAAAATCTTTCACTGTCTTGAAGAAATACTGCTCTAGATATAAGAAAGCATCACCAACACGATTGGGGTAAGGCCTACATCATAAATTCAGACCTTTTCTGCCTCCGACCACTTGTTCAGTCCCATTCATTAACTTCCCAAAGGGACTTATTTAACAACCAGAAAGAAACTTTAGAGATATTAGAAGACTTTAGAACCCAAGCTTTCCTCTTTTACACATTCAAGTACTAAGAGAGCTTTACTCTCCACTAATTCACTCTTTAGTTGACAAATTTTTTGAAGTGTTTACCACCAACATGAAGGTGATGTAGGAAGAAACTCAGTAGAAGCTTATATTTCTAAAAGTAGTGGGGGGACCACATTATAAAGTAGGCTATGCTAAGAGTCACACAACGAAATGTCCAGACAGTTTATCTAAGGAGAAAAAACATCTATCTAGGGAGAGTAAAAGGGAAAGCATAAACACAGGGGGAGTAGCCAACAATGTGTGAGATTTTTAATGCGGCAACTGCTTCCCCCGTTCATCCTGAGCTGTGCATACTTACCTTGCAATGGAAATCCAAAAGAGTTTAACAGATTATCAAGCAGTCACATCGGTGGGTAAGAACAAGGGAATGGATAATCCAAAGCAGCCTTGATAAAATATAATCGTTGCTTTGGGAATGTATGATGCTTTTAACAATAAAAGGTTTTAATTCATTATTAAATATAAAATATATCATATTAAATGCTTAAGCTAATAAAGCTATTATATACCCAGGGAACATAGTAAATTCTTATGAAATGCCTATTCAAGATTCAAAAATTGTTGCGGAAAGTCAGCAAAGGGATGACAGTTAATTCGTTTTTTACATTATTAAAATTAACAAAGATAAACACTTTTCATCATATAAGCCGGTCTATCCTCTCAAAATTCAGAGTATAGGCAACAGATATACCTGAATCAGAGCAGTTGAAACATCCCAGTTAGATGGTTCAGTCAACTCCCATCATAATCACCACCAACCTTGGAGGGGAGAGGTCTCACCCAGCTGGTTGTACGGGCAACGTCTCACAAAAGCGTATTCACGGGCTCCATGGATTTCCAACTCAGCTATTTAAAAAGTATCAAGTATTCAAAAAGAATCAAAAATCATTTTCATGACCTCACTGCCATCATCGCCACAGCCGTGAAGCACCGACACCACCCTGAGCACGTCACACATACGAACTCGTCTTGATTCTTACAAGAAGCCTGTAAGGTAAGTACTACTTAAAAGATGATGAAACTGAGGCACAGAAAGGTTAAGGAACTCCCCACCGGCACCTGTCCACCTCTCTGCTTGCTTCTCCCAAACAACCTCTATCTCTGATGCATAGGAGTCTGGCAAACAAGGATTTGCCCGTTTTATTTAATCCTCCCAACCAACTCCCATTCCCCTAAACCATGTAAAGAGTTTCCTCAGGTCAGCGATGACAAAATCAAGTTCCTTTTAATCTACAGAGTTTGAACAAGGATAAAAAGTTGTAAGCTATAACTCAACAAGACATAAGGAAATTGGCACCATTACTGCAGAAGACAACACACGTATGTGTTCACCTCAGTATTCTTTTCTTACAGTGAGTCAGTGGAACAGTAAAATTAGACTCCTTTTAAAAAAATTTATTTTCTATACATTTCCACTGATTATTTTTAAGGTCCTTTATTGAAAATATAAACAAAAACTGAACAAACATTATACAACTGGCTCATTTTTGTCTTGAGGCAACTAATTTTTCAAGCAAGCAAACGTAGAGATGGAAAAAATTTTAACTAAAGGACTCTTTCAAGTATCAAAATAAAAGCAAAATGCTAACATATCCTTTTTTTTTTTTTTCATGGGCAGGCACCAGGAATCGAACCCAGGTTTCCAGCATGGCAGGTGAGAACTCTGCCTGCTGAGCCACTGTGGCCCGCCCAACATATTCATTTTTAATGGGTAATACACAAGCTATAAGTTATATAAAAAACAAAACAAAACAGTGCTCTCGACTCTGGAGGGGGTGAGGGGGGCAAACAGGGAGACAAAGCAAATGGTGTCTTGATGCGTTAGAAACGGTTAGTGACCCTATCACGTTGCTACCCTATCTGACTCCTCATCCCCTTTCCCAATCCCCTATTTCAGGGTTCCTCAACTCAGCACTACTGACATTGTGGGTTGGATAACTCTTCACTCATTATGGGGTTCCCTCTGCACACTGTAGGGTGTTTGGTGGCACCCCTCCCTATACCTCCTACATGCCAGCAAGCCTACTGAGAGTTATGAGAACCAAACACGGCCAAATAACCGATATTCTATTCTACTGAACGTCTGCTCACCTTTTCTCTTTGCAATCTAAGCAGTTCAGGCCTCAATAACTTTATTTAGTTTGACCTCTAGACTCCAGGACTAAAGGAATTGCTTCAAGAAGGGGAAAAGGAGAGATGTCAAACACGTATACTGTTTCCTCTTGTCTCTTCTCTTCAAAGAATACAAGGTAGGGGGAGCAAGACAATCAATCCTCAAAATTAACTGGTACACCCTGACCACCTCCATCAGGCATCACCTGGTGCCAAGTGTTGCAGGGTATAAAAGGATAGTTCACATCCACAACAAACGTACAACATCACAGGTCATATTTCCTGATATTTTTAAAAACATCAAAACGAAAAAAAATTAAAAACCCCAAACATTCAGCAATGGGGTTTTTTTTTTTGGTCCACTGTGTGCAGGCCTATAGTTCTTAATCCTGTTGCATATTAGACTTATCAGCGGCACTTTTTAAAAATCTCCTCGCCACAACCATTGAATAAGAGCCCCTAGGAGGGGGCCCCAGGCATTTTTGTGGTGGTGGTTGATTATGTGATTCTGCTGTGCCAAGAGGGTAAGAATCCCCGCTCTAACCGTATTAAAGTGTCTAAAGACACTTAAGAAACTCAATCCGAAGAGTTAATAAGATAACTGTAATAAAGCAATTAAAACAGAAACTAGATAAGCAGGTTTTTACTTGTTCCTCAAAGTTATAAGATCCTCAGTGCAAGTTCTACGTTTGAGTCCTTATCCCAACCATACCAAGTTGTGTAAGAGATATACTATGAATAAAAGCATAAATATAGACATTCAAAATCTTGCTAAAAAAAAACAACTAAAATAGAAGTGGGCAGGAAGCACGAGCTCTACAATTGCATGAGACTTCTTTCTCAAGCCCTTGATTTGAAAAGACCACCCAATTATAAGAGAAATGCCTTCAAACTAAGACTATGTAACATTAAAAGCAACAGCTTGTTATTTAATTTTTCATATTCGTATAATCACCTATCAATTAGATTGCTTCTTTAATACATTACTACTCCTCCCAAAATGTAGCCCTAATGCTGGACACAGGAGGCTACACCAAATACTTGCTGAATTGATTAATATCTGCTTAACCAAAAGCACAATGAGGATGCATCCTTTTACAAAGAGGCCTTCCTGGAATACAAGTCAATATTTCAACTGCTCACATTGAAAAATCTAACTTTTCAGTGTTTAAATACATATAAACGCTATGAAAACCATTTTAGTGCCAATCATCTAAATGATAAGTTGATTTTGCTTACAGTTAACAGAAAAACACTGAAAACCAATCAAACACTCACTCAGGCTTGAACAAACTAAATAGAAGTCTGGAACACACAAACATGAACACAAGGAAAATAAGGAAATTATTATTTATACCAAATTGCAAAGCCAGCAACGGGAAAAAAGCAAAACAGGAAGTTGTAATGGATGAGATGGCAAGTTACAGACGATTACCTTTCCTGAGTTTTAATAAGGTCTAACCGTATAATTTCTAAAGCAACATTCACTGCATTATTAATATTCCCTTTCATGAAAAGCTACTGTCTTTTATTTGGTGGTGGTGGGGAGCAAATTTGAAATATCTGCATATCATTTAAGAGAAAGGAGATGGCACAGATTGTTCCTACACCAGGTAAGCCCTGAAATTTAGAGATCCATTTCGCAGAACATAAACCAGTTGCATTCGCCTACCCCACAATGTTGACTCTCCTTTCCAACATGAAGTTAGAATGATCATTGCCCAAATATTCCTGAAGCTAAAAGAATGATCAAATGAGAGGGAAGAGTTGTAACAGAGAAATTAGGATTTAACAAAGGATTATAACTACTGAATCATTACATAGATATTTCTTTTTAGTTCCTGGTGTACAGCCAGAAGGAAATACCTGAAATTGTGGAACTGTAATCCATGCTATACATTAAAATTTGCTCTATAACTACTTGTTAAAAACTATATACTGAAATTTCTTACTTTTCAGTATATGTTACGTTTCACAACAAAAATGTTTAAAAAAAAAAAAAAGGAGATGGTGAAGCAGAAGATGCTGACAAATTCTGCTTAGCCACTAGGTAAAGGCCCACTTATTGCTGAGTAAGATTGAATGTGATTCAGTTATGTAAGGATATTACCAACAACTAGCAGATAAGTTGCCTTGTGCGTGGCATCTGAAAAGTCTTTTAAAATCCGTGACCACTCTTTCCATGAGACAAAATGTAGAAAATTAAAGCTGAAATACAACTTTATATATATACTTTTTAACTTTGTAAGAGGTTTCACTCCATGGGAGAAATTTCCTTATTTTCTACCTCATGAACTAGTCTATCTCAATAATCAAAACCTTGCTCAAAGACCACCACTATCGCATATGAATAAATAAATGCCAATATAAAATCTAATACAGGGCGGGCCACAGTGGCTCAGCAGGCAGAGTTCTCACCTGCCATGCCGGAGACCTGGGTTCGATTCCCAGAGCCTGCCCATGCCAAAAAAATAAATAAATAAAAATCTAATACAGCAACCTAGGTAAGAGAGGCCCATTTCAACAGGCTCTATGAACCACTGTTATCCAAGGTTCATCAGTCATAGCATGGGACCGAGAAACGTACAACTGCTAGATCCTACAGGGTTAGGAATACCTCACATTCTAGTAAGGAGACTCAGCCTAAACGCATGTCATAAGGGTTAGTGGGCTATTTTCAAGAAGACGTGATGGAAAAGACCTACTTCTCATAACTCCAGCTTATATGCAAATCTTATATATACCTCCTTACAATCAACCATCTCCTAGGCAGCTGGAAAACGTTGGCTCCCTTTCCTCCAATGAGAAAAATCTAGGCTTCACAGGCTGACACTTGATGGCCCACAAAGAAAAGCACAATAGAGTAAAATGAAAAGACACCGTCCTCATTCCAATGAAAAATATGATACAGGATACAGTATCTCACTGAGTTTAGTGCCATCCTGCCTACAAATCAGGCATGCAAAAATGACCAGGATATTCGATGTTACAAACTTCAACAATTTTGGATCAATTAGCAGAGAGAATTAAGTAACAGATACAAAAAGAACCCTTTCAGGAAAATCTTCTATTAACTATCATATTTTAGTTTTAAGCAAGTCAGAGCTGGCCCAGGAAAGCGTATGCCCAATTTCAGTAAATATTAGAACAAAGTGATCATCACCATTTTTAAGAAAAAGATTACCCTTCCTCTCTTCACCACAGAAATTAGAACGAAAATTAAGGTATTTACAACAATGCCCTAAAGGACTGAGTTCCTCCCCTTTCCCAGTCACCATCTCCGCCCATTCCTTTTTAAGGTCTACAGTCAGGTACAGAGGCTACCTCTGCACTCCCTTCCACACTCCAGAGCTCCCATTTTCATGGCACTTTGCTGAGGAGCCCAATTCTTCAAAGCCACCAACTATGATGAAATAACCTGAGTAACAGCCAAATTGGGTCTTTGTTACTAATGCTGAACTTTTTACACAACGACCCAAAGACTCATGTTGCACTTGTGATGGTACAGAGTGATGTCCGGTAATTAGTGACCATCCTTTCCCTGTACAGTCAGTGACGGGAAGAGCAGGGAGAACTGTATTTCCCTCAAATGTGAATGGCTTAACCGAGAATTAGTTATTTCTTCCTGACAGCGAAGGAACTTAAAAGGCAAGGTGGCGGGCGGCTGCCGTGGCTCAGCAGGCAGAGCTCCGACCTGCCGTGCTGGAGGTCTGGAGTTCGATCCCTGGTGCCTCCTGCCCATATGCAAATTAAAAAAAAAAAAAAAAAAAGGCAAGGTGGCCAGCACACAGGGACCCTTAAGGACACACACTTCCCCTATCTTGCCTGGGTCACGAATGCATTGTTTTTAAATATTTGTTTATACTTATTTCACAAATAACCCAGATATGGAAGTTAACCAAATACTGACACCTTATGACTGAATGGGATAAAAAAAAAAGATATAATCTATAACCCCACTAGCTAAAGACAATAGCACAGGGCTTCCAAAGTATAATACAAATGCAGAAGTGCATCTGTGCATCTATTTGCAGCAAAACACATACATGAACAGTTTAGAAAAATATACAGTACACTTTAACAAAATGAGATTTTACCACCTGCTATTCTGTAATGAAGTTTTACTTACCACATACATATACATATATGCATACACACACTTTTCTGGTACATAAACAGATCCGCATTATCATTTTAAATGGCTACAATGTATTTCATGGAATAGCTATATCATAATTTAACCAATTCCCTATGCTGGACACAGACTATTGACACCTTTTGCAAATATAAAAACACTGATAAAAATCCTTATTCATACATCCCTGTATTCTTGCCTGATAATTTCCTTAGAATAAATTCCTAGGAGTGGAATTGTTAGGCCCAGAGGCAAGCACATTTAAAGCTTTTGTGAAACTTGCTGTAGGTGCCAAATGCTTCCTATGAAATACTATTTTTATCATTTTTTAATCTTAGGCAATCTGATAGGTTAAAAAAAAAGGGTATGGGCCTTTAATTTGCATTTTTGGGTACTAATGAAGCAGAACATTTTATGTTTATTAGTAATTAGTATTTTATCTGCTTGTGAATTTCTTGCTTGCATTCTTTACCAATTTTTCATCTAAGAAAATTCTCGTTGATTTTAAAAGTTTCTTACAAAGAATAATCACTTGTTGCAAACTTGTTGTTTGTCTTTCGGGTTGTTTTGTGAGTGTTTGGTCACATAAAATTTTCCTTTACAGTTTCTTCCTTTGGAGTCATGTTCAGAGTGGCTCTGTAGCTGACTGTTAATAGCTCCCTAGGTCTTGAAATGGCACAAATTAACTTCTCCCTTTCTTTCGAACACTATGACAAGAATCCGTTCCACCAGAATCTTTCTGTACTGGGTACATAATGTGAAAAATATATATATAGTTTTTTAAACATTAATGAATGTTTTAAGAAAACACACAGAATTTAAAATACTTATTCTTAAAAGCTTTTGGCAATTTAAATTACTTCTTTAAATCACTGAAGAGTATTTTCTTCTCTTAGTTCAATTACTATACTTTTCTTAAAAATCTTTATCTAGAACTGTCAGGGAAAATGGTCCATCCATCCACAAATTCCCAAACTTGATATTTTAATTTCATTACCAGCATTCCCACTGCTTAACTCTTCTCAAAAACTCTTCTCAAATCATTTAGTCTATTAGATGCATTACAACCTACGACTCCTTATCTAAATAGACTGCACATCCCCTCATTAATATTCTAGACTCTAAAATAACACTGGTTTTTATAAATAGCTAGCATTTTTTGAATGTCTGTTATGTGCCGGGTCTTATGCTCAGCCCTTTATATACTGTACTTCAATGACTCTAAGATGTACTTTTTCTCCCATATTTTACCACCTCTAAAATTAGGAAGTCTTGCAATCAATGGTGTGACATGTTTGATGGTTTTTTTCCCTCAGCAGTATGTGAAATAATGCAATACAATTAACAGTATTTTGTATTAGATAAAATATGGTAGTATAACCCATTTCATCTTAATATCAATCCACAGGCTATTATCTCTGTTTTTCAGATGAGGGAAAAGGCAGAGTACAGAGAGGTTAATGGTAGCTTTCCCTATATTATAAAGCACATGAGGGTTGGGGTTTGGACTTGAACCCAGGCAGTTTCACTATAGTGCCTCATCTCTTATCCGACTTGCTAATCATCTCTACTGACATTTCTCTCCAATCCTGCCACCAGACCACAAAGTTATACCACAGAGCAACAATTACCTAGCCTAGCATTTATCCACATTAAACTTCGCCCCAGGCTTACCGCTGTTTAGAATCCTTTTGAATTCTCCATAAGAGTCCCTGGTATACTACCTACAATGGTTCTTCCAAAACTTCTCCATTATACTTAAACTTCCAATACCACTGGCAGACTCTCCCAGCTCACCAGCGCAATGAAAGGACTTGCCTCCTGCATTACTCGGAAAATCATGAGCTCTGCCATCTTCTTTCCTCTTTGCCTTGTCCCCATTCTGCTTCTTTCTCAAACAATATTCAAACAACTTTCTCTCCTTGCCATGGTTAATATTTTGTCACCTGTGCTCCAAATTTTATCATCTTTAAATGATAGAAACTTTTTTACACTAACTTCTTTCCCTCAACTTTCAAATATGAAGAGATCTGATCTATTCTGATAAATAAGTCAATTGAGGGAGTATACGAGTCTATTTCTCATTTTGTTATATCCAACCTCATTCCACAAAGGATTCAAATGTTTATATTCATATTTTTATCTTCTATTAAATGCTAAACTTTGAGATATACCTTTCAGCTGGACTTAATATTCCAGTCTCTTCACTGTAATGGCATTCACCTTTCTATCCCAACTTTTTCTCCACCCTGAACCATACAACATTCCCCCCTCCCAACCTGCTTCTGGGATCTCTTCCTTGGCTTCTTGATTTCTCCAATCATATGACCTTTATTCCAGTTCTTCCTTTTGTCTACTTCAAATATGCCTCTTCTTTCTATGAATTCTACCTTTTAAGTGCTTCAGTTAAACAGATAATCCACCAGCTCTGTTTCTCTCTTCATGGTTCTCTCAGAATAACTATCCACTATTAGAATGCCAACCATCGTTTCAGTAGATGACTTCCAAGCATGTACATGTAAAGCTCTGAGGCCTTCCCCGAGCCTTAGGTATATATCTCCAACTTGCCTGTAGGATACTTCTAATTTGATATTCCACCTTAAATTCAACAGAGCAATTCAAATTTATCATTCATTCAATTCTTATTCTTTCTATAACCAGCTCTTTCCTATTCTTAAATAATAGCATTACTTTTTTTTAGTTGCCTAGGTTTGAAATAATTTCTAACATCTCTTTCAATCATTACTCTATAGGCAACCACCACCCTCTTTAGTTCCTTTGTCTACAAAAATCTATTTCTACTTTTACTAGAGATTATCATGACATAGGTAACTCGGTAGCTCTCTTACTAATGTCTTAGCATCTGGGCTCTACTCCCACCAATCTAGGCTGCAGGCTCAAGCTCAAACTTTCAGTGACTTCCCAATACTTCCTTATTCTGGCACTTTAAGGCCCTCAGCTTAACCTTTCTGAACATTTCCTGCACCATACTGGGCTCCATCAGGAACACTCACTCTGTGTTCAGGCAGAGCTTCTCAATATGATAGCCATATGTGGCTAAACAGAAAATTAAAATTTAAAATTCAGTTCCTCAGCTACACCAGCCATATTTTAAGTGCTCAACAGCCACTTGTAGCTATTTTACTGGACAGCAGAGATATGAGTTCTATTGGACAGTGCTGTTCTAAAGATGCTCAACACTCATGTCTACCTCCTTTGTTTTCCTTGTAATTACTCTGTCCAGAAAGTCCCTCCCCCATCTAACCAAACCCGTATGTCCTTCCAGCTTCAGCTGAAGTCCCTGCTCTTCCAATGCTCCTGCCTCCCAAACTGTCCATTTCACAGAGGTGATCATGTGAGTTCTCTGTACAGTTTACTCCTATAGTACCTACAATTACTCTTACAACACTGTTACACTTAATTTTTCATTTCAGTGTGTCTTCTCACTAATTATTGAGCCAGTGAATAATTATTCAATATTCACTGAATAAATGAAGCATATACTTATTACAATATTACATCAAAATTATCTAGTAAGGGCGTATTTAATATCCCGACCCTATTAAAAGGACATGTTTTCCTTCAAGCTAAACAAAGATCTTGCACTTAGCCAACTATGACTTAATTTAATGCCTGCTTATAACAGTTGAAACATAGTTCTTTTTTCCCCTGTGGTGTTCAAGAAGGGGGGGAAAAAGGTTATAAAGGTCTGAAATACTTCCATTTTGCATAAGCACATCCCAAAGAAACCACAAAAGATAAACGAAGGAGAGCAAAAGGAATGGTTTGGATACCTATTCCTTAACCATCTGAGATCAAAGGAAAAAAGTATCTATAGTTTAGCAGCCTAAAATTAAGAAGCTACAAATAAAGCATTACAGATTATGTATGCAAATATATTTTCTAATCAACAGAGGGAACCAAACATGACATTAGCAACTATTTATTTATATCCTGAGCTTGAAAGCATACAGATGCTTAATTAATTGGTGTGTAGCATGTCTTCTTTTTTTTAAATCCAGGCTTGTTGACTCAAGGAAGTTAATTAAGAAATCAATCCACCAATCACAGATATGAACTATTACAAGGGAATAAGGTGCCTTATAAACATGATAGGAACTGAGGGTGCACGGGTGGTTCAGTGGTAGAATGCTCGCCTTCCTTGCAGGAAACCTGAGTTTGATTCCTGGACCATGTAGGAAAAAAAAAAAAGATAGGAACTGAGAGGAGAAGGAATTGGGTGAAATCATAGGTCTCTCAACCCTTAGGGGAACTGATGCTTTATTTTCAAAAAGGAGTCTTTTGTAAAGAACTGATTTTGGCTTTAAAAAATTACAAAAACGTTGAACTGTTCAAGTACTGCAGTTCCCTGAATCCCTGAATCTTCCTAAAACTCTGCTGTATTAACTGGAGGCAAAAAGTTTGGCTTTTCCTGTCTGAAAAATAGCTTCCCTTTTGCAAATGAATGCTCTACAGAGCCGGCTCCTATCTGCCAGTGAGCCCGCAGTAGCTAAAAAGATTACTTTTTGCCTAGACTTAGTATTTCGTTTCTAAAATGAATACCAAAAGGCACACCAAAAGGAAAATTGCATTGTAGATCTTAAATAATTATATTCATGTTGGTTAGCTTTTTTTCTTTTTTTCCCTTTCCTCTTCTTAAAGGAAGCTACTGCAGAATATGGGTTAAAAATACTTCAGGTATTTTTTAGTGCAAATCAGATGACAGATTACTAGATTAAACTGAACATTTGTACTACCAAGTAAGTAATGGCAGAAAAGGAGTATGAAGAGTCACAAGATTTCAGTTTGGGGCAAACAGAAGAGTCCCCTATTTATCATCACGCATGTTCTGCTAATTTGGGTGCCAAAAAGTAAAACCACATTGCAAATACCATTACAGAGAACATTTTATCAACTTTAAAGTCATGTTATGATTTAGTATCGATTTATAGTTAAACTATCCCTTTTTCTCCTCAGACCTTTCCAGCTCTCTTCCCTGTTCCCCCAGTTCTCTCCTTAAATCCCTCAAACTTTAGTATTTGACTGGGAATGGGTTTGTTTTTGAGAGTCAAAGGGGAAAGTCATATTTTGCTCTGTATATCATAGAGGGTATGATTGCATTATGATTAATTTGGACTTTGTATAATCCTGGATCTCCCATTTTCTAATAATGTCCCATTTATGGGATTAGATATGGGGCTTTCTCTTTCATCTCTACAGTGGAAAAAAATTAACTTTAATTTGTAAAGAAACACACATTTCTCTCTGGTTGTCCAACTTGATTCCTATTCAGCTCAGCACTGTTAGGTACCAAAAGTCAGTTATCATGCCATAAAGTTCTTCTTTCCTCCCTTGTCCAAGTTACACTGGATATGCTAAGATGCAACAGTTAGGAACATAGCGAATCTCGTAGGGAAAAAACAAACAAATCAGCCTAATAGTAAGAATGAGTTTTTCCTTTGGGCTTCCATTCACTATTTGGGTGGCTTTAGGTAAATTCTGGTAATCCTTTTTGGACCTCAGATTTCTTATCTTACTAGGAACCAAATGGATTAGAAAATTTCTAAACTGGCTTTTCGTACTCAGTATCCATATTCTCTGTGAAAGAAATAACAAACCTTGATGCTTTTGAAAGTACTTCGCAAGACAGGCCTATGGATGCACTTCACCTTAAATGCAAAGCAGTCTGGGTATTTTTGTGTACACCCAAGTTCACAGGGCATATAAGCACTTCTGGATAGGTGAATGGGAGTGGGGGAGAAGATACCAGGTCCACAATTTGATTAAATTCTTACATAGCCCTAACCAAAAAATGTTAAGGACTACTGAATTCTATTATTCAAAAAGTATAGACAAAATATAGTCAGTGCATACTAGGGTTTATAATTAACAGTAATATTGTAAGATGCTTCTATAAACAAAAGCACAGACATTAAATATTCTTTAAAAAATCCCCAAGGAATCTGCAATGAACTATTCTTATCTGAAGGTACAGTATGCAACAGCTCAGGGAAGGCTAACATTGAAGAGATAAACTGAACTATTAGTACTTTCCTTGTCAGTACAATCAGCTCGTGATTATACTAAGAAAACACAAAGGGAAAGTGGCAGGAACCATCCAGAAAATCAGGTGATAGAAGTAAGTTGGCTTTGGAATGCATTATTATTATTATTATTTATTATTATTATTTTTTTACATAGGTAGGCACCAGGAATCCAACCCAGGTCCTCTGGCATGGCAGGCAAGCATTCTTGCCTGCTGAGCCACCGTGGCCTGGAATGCATTATTTTTATGTTGAATTTATTCTTCCAATTATGTTCTGCTTATCTAAATATTAAACATTATATTTCCTTTCTTAAGCACTTACAAGAGGATAACAGGAGAAGAAAGTACAGAAAGCATCGTACAGGGCAAATTTGTCTAGTGGCCTAAAAAGTAAAAGCAAAGTCATGGCTATATGTGGCATAATAAAGCACAGAATAATGGCATTTGGGTATTCTAAACTAAAACATAGCATCAGATTGCCTTACTTATATCCCAGCTGAGTTCATAAATCTTAAACCACTCTCTACCTATGAAGGCTGAGGCAAGACACGGAATTACTCTGGCCTCAGTTTCTTCACTTGTAAAATGTGGTTAACAGTACCTGGGAAGTTTTGAGATCTAAATGAAATGTTATAAGCAATAGACACAATGCCTAGCACATAGTTAACTCAGAAAAAATCAGCTCCAATTATTTCTCCGATCCACTGCTCTAATCAAATTCAGATCCATGAGACCCATGATAAATAGGATCCACAGAAACGTCAATCTCATGTTATGCAGTAGCTTTAGCTATCACTTTCAAATTGTTTTTTAACAAATGCAGCTAACTAGCAACAAAATTGCTTCATGTATCTCTCTCTTTCACCCCACAAACTCATTAGGAGAGGAAGCAAACAGAGAAGCTGAAAGATGAATACAAAGGGAGGGAGAAGAGAGGAAGGTCCTTCAGCTGTGCTGTTCGATATAACCTTCTGTGATGACAAGTATATTCTCTGCTATGCTGTCCAATATGGGAGCCACCAGCCACAGGCAGCTATTAAGCACCTGAAATGTGGCTGGTGCCACTGAGAAATTAATTTTTTCCATTTAAATGTAATTAAATTAAATTTAACTATCGACATGTGCTACCTTATTGGACAGCACAGCACCAGAGGATCCATAAACAGATTAAGGACTGTCAGAAATTTCCGCATAAGACAAGGGCTTTCTTCCCAATTGTTCATACATTTGATTCAAACGCTTCTGTTTTCTGCGCAGACCTAGTAACTATGACTGGTTAAAGAAATAACATGTCAGCTGATTTATCAATACAGTGAGAACTCAGAGCTAATAATGTGGTCCTCTGGTATTTTAGAAGGTCCCCTAGGCCAAGTTAAATTCAAGCTCACATGAAGCACAATTCAGTACAGAGATCAGAGCGGCAAAGACCGTTACCAGCACCCCCAAAGCATTTCTCTACTGCCAAATGTAAAGCTACATTTACATTTACAAATGCAAAGCTACAATACAAACTGAACATCTCTGCTTTTATCTTCAATTCTTTTCAGAAACTCAAGAGTTCTGTAAGCCTTTCCCTAAATCAGAAACACTAATGTCTTGGTCACGTAGGCCTTTCCACTATAAACAAAATTCACGTACCACCCATATCTGAAGTATAATGCCAGACTCCTGCTTAGCTGCCCCTGTAATATGGTTTAATTATGATGACTGAACTAATAGGCTGACATCATAGACTTTTACAGGCTGACCCCATGTCATCCTGATGTATCATTTTGCACCAGTTCAGTGCTGTAAATCAATTTAAGATCTCAAGCAGGTTGAAAAGGCTGGTAATGATGCTTTCTCTGCCGTCTCTTGAGACTCTACATTATACACAACTTACATTATTTATAAAGCCTCAATGATGCCTCCATTAGGCTTTAAGACTACACAAATGAGATCTTTTGTACACACATGACTTGGCCTTGATTATGTAGACTACTGCAGCTTAAACATGCTTGTCTCAGTAGACTCAAGTTTATTCCTTTTCCAATCTACCAAGTTATTAAATTTTATTTTTAACCCAGAATTACTAGAAATCAAAATTAGACACTGAAATTTAATTTTTAACTAATAAATGCATTTAGGAAAATAAGACTTATTTAACGTTTTATCTGGCCCTTGTAAAAAAAATTTATTTAAATTCCAAAAAGTGTTAAGACATCAATGTTTTTAATTGCCTAAAAAGTGTCATTTCTCTAAAATGCAAAAAGTCATCAGCTCTTCGAGGGTATAAAACCAAAGAACACTGCAAAAGGAAAAATGTATTTAGTTACATACCTATGGTCAGAGGGGTCAAAACCAAATCAAGGACAAATCCCTACCCTCAGAGGAAACCCGATATTGTCTGGAGCCTCTAGAGGATCACCCACCTCCAGAAAATCATCTCACAACCCTGGTTACAGTTTCCCAAGAATTGCAATATCACACAAATGGTCACTGCCTGCACAGAAATATCAAATAACTGCAAATGGAAAAGGAGGGCGAGGGAGGACAAAAACTTCAATCACAACAGGATATTTAGGTTTTGCACTAGAATAACACAACACTGATGCAAACACATTTAGACCCGCTGAAACTGCTGGGGCATGTCAAATACTGAAGCAAAACTTTGGTTCTGCCTGGATTCCTTTAACCAGTGATTCCACCATAGCTCACCTACCTCCATTAAAATTTAAAGTGGCAATTATAAACAAGACGAAAAATCAACACAGGCAGAAAACAGTTTTCTCATTGTCTCACTGAAGCGTTACCCACGACAATTAGAACAAGAGACGAAATAAAGGCAGTCTGTGATTTAGCAGCTGAGTCTCGGCAAAAGGAAGACCTACAAGAAATCAGGCAACTTCTGTGTCATTCCACGTACTCTGAAACTTCAGACACAATGGAAAGCAAAGAACACGAGTGGAAAGAAAAGGCTGGTTGTCACAGCACTCACGAAAATGAAGCTTTCCTCAAGAGACGATTCTGAGACCGGCCACAATTTCCAGATGGAAGTGCTCACTGGTTATCTTGCACAGTCTATTTAAAAATCGCATGCGCCTCCAAATAAACAAAAGCCGCAGCGACTGCAGCAGGAGCATTCGGCAGGCATTCGTTCCTCCTCCCTTCCTTAAGCACAGCAAGGAAACGCTCTCCCTTTAAGCCTTCATATATAATAAGCACCTAGAAAAACAAGCCCACGTCTGTCTCTCTCGCACCTACCACCCCCACCACCCTACAGAAACAACCCCGAGAAATGCTAACAAAGACAGGGAGCAGAGTAAATGAACAGTTGTTCAACAGCGAACTCGCAAATTCACATGCAGTGAGGCAATCGAATCCGGTCAAGGGAAAGGAATGAGACGACACTTGAAGACTCGGGGGGGGGTGTAGGCGGAAGAGAAAAAAAAAAAACAAAAGAAAATTTACGCGCCGCCAAACCTCTGAATAAATCCGAGGGAACGTCGGTGCGAACTTTCCTTGACCTCGACCCCAAAGTGGCTTGTAGGGGCAGAGGAGGCAACACGTCCGGGATGCGGAGGAGCCGGGAGCACCGGGTGTCCTCCCCCTCCAGACCCGCTCCGCGAGGCGCCCGGTGCGTAAAGGGCAACGCCGGCGTCTGTCCCCAAACTCCCGCACGGGTCGCCCGGGCCGGCGCGGGACACAATGGGCCCGCGGGCCGCGCGGACGGCCTCGGCCGGGTTGCAGAAAGGGAAAGAGAAAGCGGGAGCGAGCGCAGGGGGAGGGCGCCCGCAGAGGACGTGCAGGGCCGGCGGCGATGCTGGGGGGCCGAGGAACAGCGGTTTCCCCACCGCGGACCCAACAAAGACGCGAGCTGAACCGCAGCCGAACCCTGCCCCGCCGGCTGGGCGCGAAGGGAAGAGGAGGTGGCAGGTTAGCTCCTGAGAGCGGCCGGGAGGCGCCATCATGGGAGGAGGGAGGAGGAGGCTTCCCCGGTCCGCCCCACGCCGGGAAGAGCCCCTCGGACTCCTCAGCCCGCGCCGCCGGCCCCGCACGACCGCAGCGGCCCCGGAGGGCCCGCGCCGAGAAAGCCCAGGGCGCAGAGAGGAGGGCGGGGACGCGGGAAAGAGAAAAGTTGGGTCCGGGTCTGTTTCGTTTTACCGAGTTGGCGGCGCGCCCGTTCTCGCGGGCGCACGAGTGGCCGGACGAACGGGATCCCCGCGGCCCCGGGCCGGCCGGCCGGGCTCTGCGCCGCGCTCCGCACGCAGGCTCCCTCCCAGCGAGCGCCTCGGCCTGGGCTGGGCAGCTCGGCCTCTCCTTCCTCCGCCCGCTCGTTCGCGGAGCCTGGATTGATCTGGTCGCGCTGGCGTCAGGGAGTCGGAGCCGCCCAGCCTCCACCCCTCGGCTGCCAATACCCGGCGAACTCGCCCGCCTGCCCGCTCGCTCGCTCACTCGCTCACACGCGCACCCGCGCGCCGCCGCCGCCGCCGCCGCCGAGCGACCAGGGATCCTCTCCAAATTCCCCGCCGAGCCCCACGCGAGCGCAGCGCCTCCCGGGCCCGCGGACGCGGCTGGGGAGCAGTCCGAGCGACCTTACTCCGCCCCCAGCCGCACGCCCCCGTTATTCCTGGGAGAGAAAACAGTGTATCCTGGCCTTCCTAACCCTGCTTCCTTCAGTCCTGGTGGAGCGGACTTGGGTGCATTAGCCGCAAGTGAAGTTCGGTATTCCCTGTGTTTACTTTCTCAAATATGCATTAACCCATCCACCGCGCCCACCGAGCTGCTCTAAAACGTGGACAGCATTTTTGACAACTGTCTTTCCAGACATTTTTCACAGCTCCTCTCTCACTCCCCAGTGATTTGCTGGCCCCTCGAAGTTGCACTGTACCCAGAACTGAAGAGCCAAGTAACTATCCATGTACTTACATCAAACCCTAAATCAAACGTTTTGTGCCAATTCGAGATCCAATGATTGGAATAGGTAACTTCGTTGCTCCAAATAATGACAGATGCCACAAAAGAGTTCTAAACTCTAAATGGTCCACTTTGAAAATCTTTTAGTTGACACTAACCCCAAAAACAAAAATAAAGAAGTTCTTATCTTCTTTATCTGCATAGACATTGAAAATAGCATTTCGTAAGTCAATTTTTCTTTTGGCAAACTCTCTGGATGCTGGCATGAAATTTTGGATAATTACCATAATGTTGAGTTATGCTTAGACGAGAATAATTATTCTGAATAATTTCACATGGACCAAAAGAATTGTTACCACCTTTGTAATATAAAGGAAATACCAACAGACATCATAAATTAATGGTAGTCTTCTATTGCTCGTGTACCCTTACAAAGTTTTTAATTATTTTTAAATTCATTTTCAATTCTTCTTAATTCTTAATTACTTATTATTTCTGCATTCCATTTTTAATTACTCAAAGGAAATGCAACAAAATCATAAAGCTTGTAAAATGCTGTTTATAAATTATGTATCAGAATATTAAATTCCTTTCTTTGTTAAAATATTACTAGGCAATTATTGGACCTCCTCTTATTTTCCCTATCAGTAGGAATTTCTCTCTGCTATCAGTAGAACTGATCCCTCTGCGCATTGGAAGAACAGCCAAATTGAACATTATTATGTCCTTGTCAGATCAGCTCACTCCTGGGCTCACTCAAAACCCTTCTTTGATAAATAAATAGTGGTATATCTATGCAATGGAATATTATTCAGCCACAAAAAGGAATGATGTATGGATGCATTCTGCAAAATGGATGAACCTTGGAAACATGCTAAATAAAATAAACCACTCACAAGACCACATGGCGTATAATTCTGTTCATATGAAATGTACAAAATTGACAAATTTATAGCGACAGAAAGTACGCTGGTGGTTACCTAAGGCTAGTGGGATAGAAGCTTGGGAAGTGATAGCTAAAGGGTATGAGGTTTATTTTAGGGGTGGTAAAAATAAATGGCTACACAAATCTGTAAATGCACTAAAAGCCATTAGACTTTACCCTTTAAATGGGTAAATCATGTTATGTGAATTGTATCTCAATAAAGCTGTTTAAAAAAAAAAAAAAGACATGACAACTAAATACAGTGTACCATCCTTGATTGGATCCTGGATCGGGGTGAAATTTATAAAATGACTTTTTAAAGCTAATGATTTTTTTTAACCTATACTGGCCTTTCATGGCATAGTGCTAATGGGCCCAAATAATAACTATTAATATTATGCATGCTATGAAATTTGATTTTGCCCTTTGCACAATTTTTTTCTTTAAATGGTAATAAAAATTCAGGTACCTTTTTAAAAGGTACATTATTGGGACAATTATGAAAACCTAAATGTGGGTTGTATATAGGCAAACCTTAGAGATGCTGCGATTTAAGTTCAGACAACTACAATAAAGCGAATATCACAATAAAGCAAGTCACATGAATATTTTGTTTTCTCAGTGCATTCGAAGTTATGTTCACACTATACTTTGGTCTACTAAGTGTGCAATTGTATTTTGTCTAAAAAAAAACTGTGCATAGTATAACTAAAAAATACTTTATAGCTAAAAAGTACTAACCATCTTCTGAGCCTTTAGCGAGTTGTAATCTTTTTGCTGATGGAAGGTCTTGCCCTGATGTTGATGGCTGTTGACTGCTCAGGGTGGTTGCTGACGAATGGAGTGGCTGTGGCAATTTCTTAAAACAGACAACAATAAAGTTTGTTGTATCGATTGACTCTTCCTTTCACAAGATTTCTTTATAGCATATGACAGAGTTTGACAGTATTTTACCCACAGTAGAACTTCTTTCAAAATGGGAGTCAATCTTCTCAAATCTTGACTCTAAGCTTATGTAATATTCTAAATCTTTTGTTTTCATTTCAACCATGTTCACAGCATCTTCACCTAGGGTAGATTCCATCTCAAGAACCACTTTCATTGCTCATCCATAAGAAGCAACGCTTCATCTGTTCAAGTTTTATCATGAGAGTGTAGCAATTTAGTCACAATTTAGATGAATACACATATTTGTATTGTGTATTGATCATTTTTAAAACATTTGCATCACTCCAGAAAAAGAAATAAAAAGAAAAGAGAAAAAACTCAAACAGCCCATAGCCCTTACTGCTCCCTCTCATTGGCCACTTGTATTCATTGAAGGGTTATTAACATCTAATTTCAATATTGTTGCATTTTAGGGAATAGGGAGGCCTGATGTGAGAGAGGGAGGTGGGGTAAGAGCCGGTCCCGTAGAGCAATCAACTAGCAACAACATCTTCAAGCACCACTTCTAATTCTAGTTCTCTTGCTGTTTCCACGGCCTCTGCAGTTACTTCCTCCACTGAGATCTTGAATTCCTCAGAGTCATCCCTGAAGTTTGCAATCAACTTCTTCCAAACTCCTGTTCATGTTGGTATTTTGACCTCCTCCCATGAATCACAAGTGTTCTTAATGGCATCCAGAATGGTGAATCCTTTCCAGGAGGTTTTCGGTGGGCTTTGCCCAGATCCATCAGTGCAGTCCCTATCTATAGCAGCTATAGCCTTATGAAATGTATTTCTTAAATAATAAGGACTTAAAAATCAAAATGACTCCTAATCCATGGACTACAGACAGATGTTATGTTAGCAGGCATGAAAGCATTCATCTCATTGGGCATCTCCATCAAAGCTCTTGGATGACCAGGGGCATTTTCAATGAGCAGTACTATTTTGAAAGAAATATTTTTTTTCCTAAGCAATAGGTCTCAACAGCAGGCTTAAGATATTCAGTAATTCATGTTGTAAACAGATGTGGTATCATCCAGGCTTTGTTGTTCCATTTATAGAGCACTGGCAGAGTGGATTGAACATAATTCTTAAAGCTCCTCGGATTTTCAGAATGGTCAGTGAGCATTGGCTTCAATTTAACATTAGCCCCTAACAAGAGAGTCAGCCTGTCCTATGAAACTTTGAAAGCAGCCATTGAATTCTTCTCTCTAACTATGAAAGCCCTTGATGGCATCTTCTTCCAATAGAAGGCTGTTTCATCTACATTGAAAATGTGTGGTTTAGTGTAGCCACCTTCCTCAATGATCTTAGCTAGATCTTCTGGATAATTTGCTGTAGGCTCTAAATAAGTACTTGCTGCTTTTTACCTTGCCCTTCGATGTTGCAGAAACAGCTTCATTCCTTAAAACTCATGAACCAACCTCTGCTAACTTCAAACGTCTCTTCTACAGCTTTCTTGCCTCTCTCAGCCTTCCTAAAATTGAAGAGGTTAGGGCCTTGCTCTGGGTTAGGTTTTGGCTTAAGAAAATATTATAGCTAGTTTGATCTTCTATCCAGATTGCCAAAACTTTCTCCATATCAGTAATGACTGTTCCGCTTTCTTATCATTCATGTGTTCACTGGAGTAGCACTTTTAATTTCCTTCAAGAACTTTTCCTTTGCATTCACAACTTGGCTAACTGTTTGGCACAAGAGACCTAGCTTTTAGCCTGTTTCAGCTTTCAACATGCCTTCCTTACTAAGCGTAATCATTTCTAGCTTTTCATTTAAATTAAGAGATGTGGGACTCTTCCTTTCACTTGAACACTTAGAAGCCATTGGGGAAGGGTTATTTTTTTAACAAATATTTTTACTGACAAATCTTCACACACATACAGTCTATACATGGTGTGCAATCAGTGACTCACAATAGCATCACGTATTTGTGTATTCACCATCTTGATCATTTTTAGAACATTTGCATCACTCCAGAAAAAGAAATAAAAAGAAAAGAGAAAGAACTCATACAGCCCATAGCCCTTACCACTCCCTCTCATTGACCAGTAGTATTCATTGAAGGATTATTAACTGATCTAATTTCAATATTGTTGCATCTTAGGGAATAGGGAGGCCCAATGTGAGGGAGAGAGGTGGGGGAACGGCCGGTCAGTGGAGCAATCGACACACACAATATCTATCGATTAAGTTTGCCATCTTACTAAGGCACGGTTTGTGGTGCCAAAAACAATTACAATAATGACACAGATCACAGATGTAATAACAATGATAAATGTTTGAAATATGTGAGAATTACCGAAGACACAAAGTAAGCACATGCTTGGAAAAATGGCCCCGATAGACTGGCACAATTCAGGGCTGCCACAAACCTTTGATTTCCAAGAAATGTGCTATCTGCGAATTGCAATAAAGCAAAGCACAATAAAACAAGGAGTGCCTGGGTTAAACAATTTCATTGTGTCAAACAGAAACCAAAAACAGTAGCAAAACCCTCCCTTGCCTTCTTGTGTCACTCCGAGTAAAAGTCCCTACAATATCTACAAGACCCTACGTGCTCTAACCTCTTGTGGTGGTTTGAAGCTGTATGCACTCCAGAAAAACACGTTCTTAAATCTAATCCATTCCTGTGAGTGTGAACCATTGTAATAGAACTTTTTGATGAGTTTACTTCAGTTAAGATGTGGGCCACTTCAATCAGGATGGGACTTAATCCTCTTACTGGAGTATTCTATAGGAGAATGAAATTCAGACAGAGAGAGAGAAAGCTATGGGAGCAAGAGGTGAAATCATCGGAACCTGGAGGAGAAGGGCGAGACCAGCAGATGCCACCACGTGCCCTGCCAGGTGATAGGGGGGCCAGGGATCACCGGAGCTTGTCTTTAGGAAGAAAGCACCACTCTGATGATACCTTGATTTGAACATTTTCCTGGCTTTAAACTGTAAGCTCATGAATTCCCATTGTTTAAGAAAACCCATTGCATGGTATCTGCTTTGAGCAATCTAGGAAACTAAAACACCTTCCCAGCCCTTCTACCTCTCTGGCCAGGTCTCCAACTCTACACTCGGAACCTTACTCTGTTCGCAAGTCACCCTGGCCGTCTCGCTAGACCTGGAACAATCTGGGCACATTCCCCATAGTGCCTGCACACCAGCTCTTCCCTCCCTGGAAAGCCCTTCCCACAGGCTTCCCTCCCTCACCTCTGTCAAGCCTTTATTCAAATGTCACTGCCTCAATGAGGCCCACCCTGGCCATTCTGTCTACCATTTCACTCATACCTGTCTTACCTCTCACATGCACTTTTTATATCCTCTTTCCCTGCTTTGCTGTGGTTGTTTCACGATCATTACCTAATTATTTATTTAGCCAGCAGAGCAGTACTTTTGGACTGTGTGCTCATTGCTTTAGTCCCAGTGCCTAGAGTAGTGTCTGGCACCTAAATTGAGCCCAGAAACACCTGTTGAATGAATGAATGAAAGAACTAAGAACTCTTCTAGTCACAGGGGATATAGTGATGAACAAAACATAAAAATCCCTGCCTTCATCAGTACAGACCAATAATAAATGAACACACAAATGTGTTAGGCGGTGGTACATGTGATTGAAAAGGCAGATTAGAGGAATAGGGAATGGGGGAGGTAGCCATTTCTATAGGAGTAGAGAAAACCTACTGACAAGGGGTCCTAAAGGACGAGAAGAGGCAAACCACCACATGATCCCTGGGGAGAGGTTCCAAGCAGAGGAAGTGCAAATGCAAAGACCCTGAAATTGAGTCTACTCCACCTAATCAAGGAAGAGCTAGGAGGCCAGAGCAGCTGAAGCAGACAGAAGCCAGCAAAAGGAAGAAAAGCAAAGGGTGTGGGGCTCAAATGCACACGAATGGTGACCAGGATGTGGGAACATGGGAAGTTCTCTCCTCACTGCTCTGTTACCTCTCTACCAGCTTTCTGAGAATGGAGAGGGTGGAAGAGATGTTGGAAGTTAGAACAGAGTGGAGCAGTTATGAAAGAGTCATCATCAGGGAGAGCATGAGAAGAAATGAACTACGGAAATGTGACGGAATTGCTAGGCAGCACTATTAAGTGCCCATTTGAGGTTAGTGGTCATGAATGTAAAGTGAATCCAGTTTTTGCCCCCAGCCTAATGGAGCAGAGCTGAATTTAACTAGGGTTGGGTTTTTGCAGGTGGCTGTGATGGGGAGAAAGAGGATCAAAGAGTCCAGGTTATGGGGTACTGTGAGAAGCAGGGAGGTGAGGGTGTAAGAGGGTGAGATGAGGGGAAGGTGTTAGGATAAATGGATTGAAGGTTTCAGTGGGGTCAAAGCATTACTGGAGTTGGTACACTAGAGGTCATGACTAGAAAGCTGGGAAGAAGTCTGAGAAGGGGATGCTAGAAATGTATATGATGGAGATGGGACAGTTTTGAGTAATGCCAAGATCTCGGGATGTAACCAGAGAAAGTGGACTGCTGAGGTAGAGAGAAGGGCAAGATCCTAAGAAAAAGGGAGGTATCAAGGAACCGAAGGTAAATTAATTATATTGTTTAATCAATTTATCAAAAAAAACAACTGATCATTTACAATAAGGTGAATGCTCATAATTGGCTGCAAATTTTATATGTGCATAATATGAAAGTGAAAATGTGTTTTAAGGTATGTTCATTAGGAAAATAAATGTAATCTGGGGTTCTTGTAAGCATCAACCTCCTCAACTTCCCTGGAATATGCCCCAAGGATCACTGGTGTGGCATTCACCACATTAGAAAGAAATGCTATATTCAAAGAGAGCAGAGAGGCTACTCTGGAGGTCGCTCTTACGCAAGCTTCAGGTAGACCTTGCTACCTATCATAACCTGCCAACCCCCAACCAGGACCATTCCAGCCAATCCTAAAGAACACTTAGGGCAATATACAAGATTCCACACGGGTTCCAGACACTAGAATAACTTCCCAGAAACCTACAACCTGCAGATGGGTCCCTGGTCCAGATAAGTCCTGAAACCTAGCCCAACCTCTCTAGAACATCAGATAGTTCCATCTCCCTACTCCGTATTAGTGACAGACCCTTCCAATATGAAAAATTTAGAATGGCCATAGCCCAAACACCTCTAAAAGGAGGGATGGAAAGATCAAAGGTGATGGTGGAGTTATTCAGAGAAGATAGGATTTAACAAATGAATATGAATACTGAATCATTAAATTGATATCTTTTTTAGTCTCCAGTATCTTAGAGTAGCAAGAAGTAAAAGCCTAAAATTGGGGCAGGCCACAATGGCTCAGTGGCAAGAACACTTGCCTGCCATGCCAGAGGACCCGGGTTCGATTCCCGGTGCCTGCCCATGTAAAAAAAAATCTAAAGTTGTGGAATTGTAACCCATGTCATGTCAAACTCTGAAATATGTTCTATAACTAATTGTGGTGCTGTGCTTTGAAATGTATAACTTTTTTGTATATATGTTATTTTTCATAAAAAATAAAGAAAAAAGTCTATTGTGATGATAAAAAAATATTTAAGCCCTCTAACCTATATTCTGGAGCAGCTAGAAGGAAAAATATGAGAGGATAGTATGGTAGCCCATGACAAACTCTGGGATCTTTCCTATAATTATTTGTTGAAGAGTGCTTTGAAAACTATTGCTTTTTTATTTCTTTGCTTTGTTTATATGTTATATTATACAATAAAAAAGTTTTTAAAAAAAGAAATGCTATATAATTTTATAACATGACTGTGTGATTGTGAAAACCTTATGTCTGTTGTGCCTTTTATCCAGGGTATGGACAGATGAGTAAGAAAATATGGATAATAAATAAATAAATAATAGAGGGGATAAGGGGTAAAATAAATTGGGTAGATTGAATTACTAGTGGTCAGTGAGAGGGAGGGGTATGGGGTATGGGATATATGAGTTTTTTCTTTTTTCCTTTTTATTTCTTTTTCTGGAGTGAAGCTGATGTTCTAATAAATGATCATGGTGACGAATTCACAACTATGTGATGATATTGTGAGCCATTGATTGCACACCATGTATGTACTGTATGTGTGTGAAGATTTGTCAATTAAAATATTTTTGAAAAATGTGCAGTGATAATTGCAGTGGGCAGAAAAGTGTAAATTATTGATTTTTTGTTGCTGAATTTTTCTTGTCCTCTCACCACACCCCTGCTGCCAAAGAACGTATAACTGTTTGTAATTATAAATGTATTTAAGAGTTTCTAAAAGTCAAACATAGAATTACCACATGACCCAGCAATTCCTAGCTATATACCCTAAAGAATTGAAAATAGGAATTCAAACACACACACACACACACACACACAGATGTATATGCATGTTCCTAGCAGCACTATTCACAGTAGCCAAAAGGTGGAAACAACTCAATGCCCTCAATGGATAAGCAAATTGTGGTATACACATACAATGGAATATCATTCAGCCATAAAAAGGAATGAAATACTCATACATTCTACAACTAGAAGCTGAGTGAAAAAGTCAGACCTAAAAGATCACATACTATATGATTCCATTTAAATGAAATATCCATAGAGACAGAGAGCAGATTGGTGGTTGCCAGGGGCAGGAAGAGAGGAGAATGAAAAGTAATTGCTTAATGGGTTTGGAGTTTCCTTCAGGGGATAAACATGTTTTGGAGCTAGATAGAGGCAGTGTTTACAAACATTGTGAATGTACTAAATGCCACTGAATTGTTCACTATAAAATGGTTAATTTTATGTTACATGAATTTCACCGCAATAAAAAAAAAATCAATGTTTTTTAGGCATGTTGTGAATATCCAGTTGGAAGGTCCCACCAGCTTTTTAAGTACAGTGAGATTGGGAGCTGGTCTCTGTCCCCTCTGTATGAAGGGACACGCCCAGAGTTCACATGCCCAGAGTTTGCACAGACCTGTCACAGTAGACCTTCAAATATTTGCTGAAAGGTTACTTCTCTAGTACAACTGTTGTGAAGATTCAAATTGTTATTTTTCCTCAAAGCATTGCATTCTTCATGAAAAATGATTGTCCACATTGAAAGTCAGAATTTCAGATCTGACTATAAATTCTAGAAATTTGCAAAAAGTTGTTAGCTGCCCCTTCTCTGAGCATTTCATAACAATCTGCACACTACACACTCTGCGTGAAAATGTTATGATAAATGTGGTGGTGCCAAAAGCAGAATTTTATACTAATTTTCACAGTTCCTGAAATTGTGACATTCTATAATCTTCCTTTAACAGAATTATTCTTTGGGATTGCATTGTCAGTCAGGGGCAGGCAGTATTTGTAGTCTGGAGACTGGCCCTGCAGGACAATTCCCTTCTGCATTCTCCCATCACACAGAACTTCAATGTTCTTATTTCCAGAAACCTTACAGTGAATCTTAATGCTACTGAATACCCTATAGGTAACATATTGATAGCTATCTTTTTTGCTTATCTGACCTCTATTAATTCATCCACTACTAACACAATCTGACCTTTCATTTTATGAATTTACTACTTGTTCAGATCATTGTTCCCAAATTCACCTAACTAACGTTTGAATCCCTGATTTGCACCAGCTACGGTCCCATCACTTAAAATGAGTCCCATCACTTAAAGCACAGATGGAAGAGTTTCCATTGGTTCGCTCCTTCCACAAGAGATTCTCGTGCTCCTTTAAACTCTCTCATGTCCTTCCTTTTCCACAACCAAGCTACTGTGACTAGGGCAATCTCTTCCCCGAGCCTTGACTGCCTCCTTATCACTCTAATTGCAAAGCGATCCCCCTAAAAGAGTGGTTTGATCATCTCACTCTCCTGCTCAGAATAGTTCAATGGGTTAACAATTCTTCCCAATAAACGTCAAGTCCATGGCCCGGTACCCAAGGTTCCTTAAAGTCTGACACCAACCCAATATTCTCTTCTGGTCTCCTTCACACTCGCACACGAACGTTGGCAAATTTGCAATGATTATTCCCCAAAGCACTTAAATGTTATATACTTGATTCATACTTGGTATATGATCCCAGCATCTCCAATATTTAAAATCCTACCCATGCTTCTTGGTCCAACATCATCTCGCGTATACGAAGTAAACAATTTTATGTTTTAAAGCTGGGATGGATGATATATTGGTTTCTTAGGGCTGCCATAACAAAGAACGACACATTTGGTGGCGTGAAACAACAGACATTTATTGACTCACTGATCTGGAAGATAGAAGTCTGAAATCAAGGTATTGGCAGGGCCATGCTCCCTCTGAAACCAGTAGGGGTGAATCCTGTGCTTCTTCCTAGCTTCTGGTAGTTTGCCGCCGGTTCTTGGCATTCCTTGGCTTGATGCTGCAGCACTTCGATCGCTCCCTGTCATCACATGGCCTTCTTCCTGGTGGGACTGTGTCTCTTCTCCCCTTCTTCCAAGAACACCTGTCACATTGGTTAAGGGCCCACTGTAATCCAGGATGAACCTCATGTTATCTAATGCCATCTAAAATAACCCGTTTTCAAAGTAACATCACATTCTGAGGTCCATGTGTAAGGACTTCAACATATCTTTTGGGGGACACAATTCAACCCCAACAGATGGATTCGACGCATTCAAAATTCGCATGTTAACAAATGAGGTCTTCAAAAGTTAAGTAATTTGACCCCAAAACTAATAAAAGGCAGAATTAGCCTCAATTCCAGGCCTCCTTATCCAGGGTTATTTTATCTACTTCATAAAGCCTCATCCTAGAGGCTTCTGTTCTCCCTTCTTCTTTTTGTGCCATTAAACTTGGTTTGTATCTTTGGCAGTTTACATATTACTCACCATTTGACCAATCAATTATACATGGTGAGGCCCATAAGTACATTATAGAGATGGACAAATTATGATAGGATTTCCCACAAAAAGCTAATTCTTTCCCTTCACTGACACAATAATTTGACACTAATCTCACTAAAAGAGCGTCATTTGAGTGCTGTTATGCACCACACTCATAATTGATAGAATCTTCTGCAAATCCACCTGACACAATGTTAAACATCTGAGCAGCAGCGTCTCATTACTTTCTTAGAACCTGCTTATGATGGAAATGCCATTATCTTTAACTTGTGGAAGATAGTAGTGCCTATTGAATAGGGTTTGCGAGGAGTAATGATAATGATAGCTAACATTTATGTATTGCTTACTATTCATCAGCTTACAGATAGGTTATTAACTCCTGTATCCTTCAAAATAACCCTGTGAGGTGGTACTATGTTCACTTCATTTTGTAGATAAGGAATCTGAAGCACAGAGAGGTTAAATAACTTGTCCAAGGCCACACACCAAGTATGTTTCTGCCTCTAAAGGACTTAACATGATGTATAGTATAATGTATGTTAAATAAAGGTAGTTGGGCAGGCAGTAGTGGCACAGTGACCTGCCATGCAGGGGTTCTCGCCTGCCATGCTAGAGACCCGAGTTCGCTTCCCGCTGCCTGCCCGTGTAAAAATATATATATATATATAAAATAAATAAATAAAGGTAGCCAATGTAATATCACTGAATTTTCATATACCGTGTTGAAACTATGATTTCTGACTCTAAGACAAGTATCATAGATAGACTCACACCAAAAGAATATTTAATGGATTCATTTGTTTTTAAAGGTTTTAATTACTACATGATTTCTGGAAACTACACTTTTTGCTTCTGGTAACAGTTTCTCTTCACTAAGCCCATTTCCATTAGCAAGTTTTCCCAAGTTGAAGGATTGGCTTTGATTGCATTTAACCAAATCCTAAATAACAATGGCCTAAATAAGGGAGGAATTTCTTTTCTCTCTTCTTTTCAAGAAGACCAGAAGGAATTCCAGGCCTGGTGAGGCAACTCAAGGATGTCAAGGCAAAGTCTCTGTGATTCTCTTGGCCTCTCCCTCATTGTTGATTATAAAGTGGCTGCTACAGCTCCAGTCATCGTGTCTGCATTCCAGGCAGGAAAACAGGAAAGGGCAAAGACAAAAGGGTGAACTGAGTCTAAAGCTCCATGTAAGGAACTTAACAGAAAGTTAGCATGACCACCACCATCTTTAATAGTCTTTCACCACTGTCACAACATCTGCCTATATCTTATTGGCAAGAAACTGTCATATGGCTTCCCTTATTTATGAGGATGGCTGGGAAATGTAATGTTTTTGTTTTTAGTATAGGAAAATTGTCTGGGCAAAAAAAAGAAAATGGGATTTATGCTGGTGAGGTAGAAGGGAAAGATAAATGCAGTGGAGTGCTCCAAAGGACTCCCACTGGCTAAAATGAGCCAGGAGTTAAATTCTCAGATATTTTGCAAGCTAATGAGCTTGCTATTGGAATATTACAATTAAATACATCAGTAGCCTGAAATCATCCAGCGTATGAATATTTATACCCCAAAACAGACAAACACTACAAGTCAAGGCTCTTTTTTTTGAGAACCAGTTGTTAACATTTTCTAGCACCAAGTGGATACTGAATGGGCAACCGGGAGTCCCTGCCACCGAATGCCTTTCATTGTACCTTATTAAGCTCACCAGTTATCTTTGACTACATGGTTGAGACATGTTAACACTTTGGCAGGTAATTTTTTGAAGTACCAGGAATATTATCAATCCCCTTCTCTTTAATCCATAAAGCGTTTTGGGTATCAATTTATTTTGGGTTTTATGCTTACCTAGAGAACTTTCAATTTTTTCTTTGATGGTAAGTTGAGGGTGTCATAAAACTAGGGTAAATTTCTATTAGAAACTTTAAAAGAGTTGTGTGTTTGCTTTTTTTTTTTTTTTTGCAGAGCACCACATTTTAATGCATTCAAATGCAATAAAACTACCACATAAGTCCCTATCAAGACAAAGTGAAGCAAGAGTTCTCAAACAAGAAAATAGTTAGCATCAGAAAGGATCTTTAAGAATAACTAGCCAGGATCATCACATGAGAATCATCTGGAGAAGACTTTCAACCTCAGGTGACACCAGACCAATGAAATGATGATCTCAGGTGGTCCAAGCATCTGTATGCGCTGCCAAAGTGAGACCCAGTGATGTAGTCCAATAGTTCTCAGTGTCACCATTTCATGAGCATCACCTGGGAAGTGTCAGGAACAAACCTCCAGGATGTATCCCAGACTTATTTGGGTGTGAGGTCCAAGAACCTATATTGTAAAGTTCCCTAGGAGAGTGAAAGGATTAGTCAGGGGACCATTGAGCTAATCAGCTCCCACAGAAGATGAAATGTTTTGCCCAAGCAACTAAGAAAACCTCGAGTAGAATCCAGGTCTACAGATCCTCAGTTCAGCATTGTTTACAAAGGAATTATTAAATGTCTCTCAGAAACTGAAAGTAATTATCTTTTTATATGTCACAAAACCTAAAACCAAGATTTTTTTTCCTATTATGTCATAAACCCACACATCTACAAACAAGCTTGTGCTACAAAATGAACTTTTAAAGTTCTTTATAAGGAAATCTGTCCCCATTGCAAGAGTCGATCACTGAAATCGAGGGTGATGAAGTGAGATTGCAGGATCTCCTTTTTTAAAAATATACCATTTCATTTGATTAACTAACTTATGACGATTATTATCCATTGCCTCTTTCCACTTGCTTGGTAGCAAGCTCATGAGGGTGGTTTTTTTCCCGCCTATTCAGGTCATGGCCAAATTCCAAGGACCTGGCTCCTCAACTCGGTACCCAAGGGAGGCAATGATAAATATTTATGGGATAATACAAGAATCGTGCCAGCAGAGGCCTTGCCCGTTGGCCCCTCTTTGGATGCTGGCAGACAGCAGGCACCAAAGCCAGTGTGGGGGTATGGTGGATCAAATCATGTCCCCAACATAGACGAGTTCTTAATCTTGATCCATATGCCTGTGGGTGCAAACCACTGGAGAGAGGATCTCGGGAAAGTGTTGTTTTTAGTTAAGATGTGGCCCAGATGAGTTAAGGTGGGTCTTAATCTGGGCTCCCGGAGGCCTTAAAAAGAAAAGACACCTGAAGCCAGAGTCGTAGAAAGTCACTGGGAAAATCTGGAAGCTGGAAGTCAACAGACCCTGAAAGGGAAAGGACAGGACATGGTCCTGCGACAGGAAAGGATCGCTGGCGGCCACTATGAGAGCCAGGGGAGAAAGCTTTGCCTTGCCGAGGCCTTGATGTTTTTTTTTTTCAGGTGCATGGTCCAGGAATCCGACCAGGGCCTACCACATGGAAGGATAATGTTCTACCACTGAACCACCTGTGCACCCCTACTGCCTTGATTTTAACTTCTTCTAACCTTAAATGAGTTAAATGGGTCAGTGAGTTCCCATTGTTCAAGCTGTCTGTCACAGAGGCTCTTTTACTGGTTCTGGACAGCTTTGTGGAGGGAAGGGATGGAGCCAATTCAGGTTGGACAGGCTCGCCACATGCCCAAAGTGTCATCAACCTCTTACAAAAGCTGTTCCAGCAAGCACCCAGGAGTTCCTGCCAGTAGCTTTGGGATGTCGGGGCCGTAAACATCTGGCCAAGTGTGGGGCTTGAGGGCTGGTTCCCAAGGTCATGGAAGGCTGGTGTTGGCAGCTTGTCCACTTGTGGCCCCATCTGCCAGCTCCTGTGAGACTCCAGTGTGGCTGGAGCTGTCCCTGTGACCTCTGACCTGAGCTCAGTAGCTGCACCGCCCTCCTCACTGCCCGTGTATGCACCCGGCTGGCTCAGGGAGGAGGCGCCCGGCTTCTAGGGTGCAGATTCAGCGGCCTTCCCATTCTGCAGGGTTCTAGGGGGAGCGGTGGGAGTCAGCTCCCCTATGCCTCGGCCCTGCAGCCCAGCTCGGGACAAGTCTGAAGGCGCTGACCCCAGGACAGGCCGGGAGAGTGGGGTCGACCATTTCTGCTTGCTGATCTGGGGCAGGCGCGGCCTGGCACTTCCCAGTCTGGACCTGCGGTCCTTGCCAGTCCTTCTCACCGAGACCAGGCGGAACAGCTGGGACCTGCGGCCAAGGCTGCGGTCACTCCGCTTGGTGTTTGCCCTCCTCTAGGCCTTCGGGACCTCATCCAGGATGGCAGTGAGGTGGCGCCGGAGGGGCAGGCAGGGTGGGGCAGGAGGGCCCTCGTCCTTCAAGTCCGAGTCCCGTTTTTTCCTAGCTTCCTCCATCAAAGCCTCTCCTCCTCTTGCTGCTTCCGCCACGCCTCCTCGGACAGGCGGGGCAGAGCCTCGAAATCCACGGGGCCCGCCGCTGGTTCAGGTCCCTGAGCTCCTGCAGGTCCTCCAGCACCTCCAGCTCCAGCTTGGAGACCTCGGTTCGGTTCTCCAGCACCTCCAGGGGACTGTTCATCTCCTCGTCCTTTCGCACCTCCTGCGCCCTCCTCTCTTCCGCCTCCAGGGGCTTCTCAGCCTGGAAGTTCCGTGTGGCTCTGTGCTCCACGGTGTAGTCTGGGCTGGCAGGATTGGGCTTCAAAGTGATCTCTGCCAGGCAGCGCGGGCGTTTTATGTAGACCCAGAACATGGGCAGTCCAAATGCATCTGTCCTGCAAGCGCTGAACTTTTTGCCCCTGTAGATGTATTCCCTGCAAGTCTTAGGCTCATCGTTGAAGGGGAACATCATTCACACCACGTGCTGACAGACTTTGGGGCGCTTGGGCTTGGGGATCTTTGACAGGTCGAAGTCCAGGGGGTAGTATTTGTTAAAAACTTTTGGCTTGGAAATCTTTGCCTGCCAGTCTTCTCACATGCCAAAACTTTAAAAAAAAAAAAAAAAAAAAAAAAAAAAAGGATTATTTAAAAAAATTCTGTTCTGGTCCAATTCAGACACTTGGAAACTCTCTCAATTTTGTATTGGAGGCAATTTGTGAGATTAAGCCATGACCAAGATAGTTGCTAAGACAGAACAACCTTTCTAAATTAAGGTATAACTTTAATGAGGCATCAAAAATACTTTAAAATAATTTATTCTTCCAGATTTTTTTTTTTTGGAAAAAGAATAAAATGAAGCGTTTTCTCCTGTTGGCTAAAAGAAGAAGTTCAGTGGGTTTGCACTCTCAAAGAGGAGACTCTCTAGATAGACCTTTTTCCCTTTTCTTTTGGACTTATGCTGGTATGTGAAAACACAGCAACAGACAAAAATAAAATAATGCCTTCCCTTTGGTTGAAATGAGGCAATAAGAAGAATGACTTCCGAAGCTTAGTTTGCAGAGCCAGAAACTGAAAAGTAAGTCTCTGGCTTGTGGCTGTGTACAGACCTAAGAGGTTTTGCTTCCAAGAGAGGATTTAGGGTATTTAGAAATGAGCATTGAAAACAGATTCAGGTATAAATTACTGTTGCAAAATATACCTTAGCTGTTTCTTTTAAAAGTCTTGCTTACTTTAGTTCTTCTGATTTCTTGAAGGATTCTTCCACTCTGCATCAGCATATAACCAGAGTGATCTCATCTTTCAAAAGAAAGTCTAATGTTGCATTTCTCTACTTGAGACAAGGTGATCAAGTGTTTTTCCAGTTAACCCAGGGATGCTCTCCTTTGCCTAAAGTGCTCTAAACTTTGCATTTTGTTTTTAAGGAGCTCAAGCTCCAATCTTGTCCATTTCAAAATTGCTGGAGTTGTTTCGACACCAAAATCCTGGGCTGCTAAATTGAAGTGCTTTGTTCAAAACCACAGGAGAGAAAATGAAAGGCAAAAGGATGGGAAGGTTATGAAAGAATGTCCTGGTAGAAGTCAAAGAACAACATTTTTCACTCAGCAAATGTTTCTAGAGTGCTTACTTTATGCAGGGCATGGCTCCCTAGGCACTGACTGGGAGCTTTCGCTTTAGGTTTGCCGCTTATATTCCATTTGAGGAGACAGGCAATGAAAAGAAGGACACGAGATAGCTGAAGCTGTGAAAATCTAACCTATGAGGCAATAAAACAGACTAGTGTGTTATTAGTGATGTTAGAGGGTAGGCAAGGTTCTGCTTCAGATAGGGAGGCCAGAAGAGACTTGTTGGAGGAGAAAACTTTGACTTGAGAGTGGATGAGAAGAAGGCTGAAAAAGTTAGAGATCATTTGTAGATGATAAAAGGAATGGTAATAGAAAGTCATTGAAACATTTTCAGCAGGGGAAAGACAGGATCCCCTGGCTTCTCTGCAGAAAAGGAGGAACTCTACAAGATCAAAAGTGGAAGCAAGTAGGATCCGAGTATGTAGATTTTTTTTTTCCTTATTGCCTTAATTTTAAATCGGTTTATGAAGCTTACTGTACAGGCTTTACAATGATTATATGGATACTTTATTTAAATATGCCTATGGTTAAGCTGACTAAGATAAGCATTGTTGGTGGTTCTGATATGTTGTTTGTTTTGTTAAATAAAAACATGTAAAAAATAAAAATAAATAAAGAGTGGAAGCAAGTAGGACAGTTAAGAGACTGCTGCAGCGGTCAAGACAAGAGAAGGTGATAACTTGGACTAGGGGGCAGTGGCAGAGATGGCTTGAAGAGGACGGAATGCTGTAATAAGGAGAAATGCTTCTTTCATTATACCCTTCAAGAGGGCAAGGATTGGGACCGAGAAGTTGCCTTTTTATGATGCCCTAACTTAACTAAAATTATTGTGTAAATTTTGAAATTGGGGCTAACAGCAAGAACTTGCGATGTACTTTGTGTGAAAATCCATGTTCCCTAGCTCTTTTGAGGGAAAAGTTATAGAAACAATGACCAATGCAATAGCAGCAAACAACTTTAGCATCCGGATTGTGGTCTGTAAATACTATATCTCATTAAAAGGAGCTAGGATTTCTTGGAGAAATAACTGATTTCAGATCTGGAGCAGGAAATACCCAAGATGACCATGGATCATTGTGTCACAGCAGAAATCAAGGGAGCTTTCAAATTCTACTGAGATTATTTCAGGAAGACTCAGGAACCAACTTAAAGAAGCTTCTGCCAGCCAAAGATGGGACAATTTGAACATCAGTAATAACAACTGCAATGGATTCAAGCACATCAAAAAAGCTGAAATAAATGAGTTTTAATAATACCTTAGAAACATCCCTCATGGGGCACATTTGGAAGGTGCTAGGGAACCAACTTAAAATATTTGAAATTGGAAATAATAAGAAAGAATTCCATATTTATCCCTCCATTCTTCCATATTTCTACCTCTGAGTAATCAAAGAGTAGATAAGGGGAAGTTTCTATTGTAAAGGTATTCAAATTAATAAGTGAAAAAGGAAAAAAAGATAAAATTGGAACAGTATTGTATTCTTTAGTGAAATGTGTATCTAAATAATGATCATTGATAGCTGCTATATCACAAAAAGAGATCATCAGACGTGTACAATCCTGTGAAATATTCTTGCTGAAAAATGGAGCCTAAATTAATCAAGCCTTTAGATCTAAGTGACCAATTCACAGGAAACATAGTAGACAGAAGAACATTTTAAATCACCCAGTGGGGATGTAAATATAGACTTGAGAAATTCTACAGGGCTTAGTGTCTTCGATAAATAAATAACCAAGGAGAAAAGTGTGCATATTTGTGAGGGAACCTAGAGATTAAGGAGATTAAGAGACCTCAGATCCTGGGTTTCAGGACCAAAAAAAAGGCTAAAGAGATGTATCAACTAATTGCATTGTACAGACCCTGTTTGGATTATCACTTTACCAAAAAAAAAAGCAACAGGAAGAAAAAGAGTCAATAAGGAACTTTGAATAGACTGGAAATTTGATTATATTAAGGAATTGTTAATTTTCCTTTATGATCGTTAATGATATTGTTGTGATTTTTTTTTCAAAAGAGCTCTTACGTTTTAGATATTTTAGCAATGAAATATTTACTAATGAAATATCTACTTTTTGTTTCAGAAATAATACAGTTTAGTTTGCAGGAGGGTGTGGGTTGAGATATAAGTAAAATAAGATTGGCCGTGAGTTGATCATTGTTAATGGCTTTATGGGAAATTGTTATAGTATTCTCTCTTTGTTATGTTTGAAATTTTGTATAATAAAAAGTAAAACAAATATACAAATGAAACCCTTGACTTCTATGTCATTGCATTCTTCCGCTTCTCTCCTACCTCTCTGACCTTTTCTTCTCTCCCTCTTTTATGTACTCCTTCTTTGCTTGTCTCATAAAAGTGGTGTTTCATTCTTAGTCCACTGCTCTTCTCACTTTATATACTCCCTGTGAGCCATTGCATTCAGCTTTCTTATGCCTCTAACTGCTACCTATCTGTTGCCAGTGGTTTCCAAACTGATATTTCTGAACCAGAGTTCTCTCTCCCTGAGCTTTATATACTCACATCCAGCTACCTAATGATTTTATTTCCCTGAAGATTTCCTATATCCTTCAAACTCAAAATCCCAAATTGATCACTTTCTTTATTCTAAACCTCCCCTTCACCCTGTAGCATCTGCCACCATTCATAGTTATCATTCATAGACATCCAAACTACAAACCTGTAAGTCAGTCAATGTTTCTTCTCTCTCACCTGCCACATCCAATTCATCATCCATGTCAATTGATGTCAATTTTATCTAAGTATTTCTTGAATCTATCTCTTCCTTCCTTTTATTTATTCATTTATCCAGTGAATATTCTTTGAGTACCTGCTATGTGCCAGGCACTAAATCCAGGTTCTAGAGGTACAGAATTAAATTAAAAAAAAAAAATCCCTGCCTTCAGAGATCTTATATTTTGGTTCTAGATTCTACTTTAGATGTTCCTTTTCTCTCTCCTTAACCCCTGGTAAGGCCTCCTAAGTGGGCTCTAGCTTTACCCCCTACACGTATGTCTTCTACAATGGTGGCCTTCAAAGTGTAGTGTCCACAGAAGCAGCAGCACCTGGTACTTTCTAGAAACACAAATTATCAGGCCTTGCCATAGATGTACCAAATAAGAAACGCAGGGAGTGGGGCCCAGAAATACCACATTAAAAGCCCCCAGGGAGATTCTGATGCACATGCTAAAATCTAATATCCACTGCACTAAATACCATTCGAGAAATCTATCGAAAATGCAAGTCTGGTCATGTCATTTCCCAGCTTAACGTCTTTCAGTATATTTTCCCTGAATTCAGGAAAAGCCCAGTCTCCATGGAGAGGTACACGATTGATGGTGCTTGTCTGCATGTCTGGCTCCTGCCTCCCCCATTCTGGTTGAGATGGGTCCCACCTTAACTGAAGTAACCTTATCAAAAGTCCTACATACAATGGATTCACACTCAAAGGAATGGATTAAATTTAAGAACATGATTTTCTGGGGTACATCAACTCCAAAACACCACAATCACCAAGGCATACTTTATCTCAGAAGACTGTGCCATTCTGGGGCTGGGTATCAGTTATGCTTGACTTTTTTGTCACATGGCAATACACATGGCGACCTCTCCTGGCTTCATCCTTCTTTTCTGGGTTCCGTTGACTTTCAGCTTTAGCTGCTCCCTCTGATTTTCTTTCTCTGTGGCCATCCATATACGGCCTTCAGTAACAGGATTAAAACTCATCCTCATTCAACTGGGCCACACTTTAATTGAAGTAATCTCATCCAAAGGTCCTATTTACAAGAGTTCACACCTACAGAAATGGAGTAAGTTTAAGAACATGTTTTTCTGGGGTGCATATGCCTCCAAACGACCATGTTAACTCTATTTCTTTTATATAATACTCTGCAAGTGTGTTTATGTGTCCATCATTGTATATTCCACATGTAAGGAGAGGATTAGCCATGTGATTTGGGCAAAAAAACCCTCATACTCTTTGCATCTTTGTCTATAAAATGGATCAATAGCCCTTATATTGTAAGGTTGTGAGAATTATGTAGCACTTAGGACAGTACTGGTACTTGGTGAAAACTCAGGGTTACCTATTTTTATTAATTATCTTTGTGTGTGCATCTCTTCGCTAGATCAGGAGCTGCTTGAGGGCAAGTGTCTTAGTCTTATTCATCAACGTGTTCAAAAGACCTAGCACCATATCCACCATGTAATAAGTACTCAATCCATTTTATACATAGATTAGGTCCCATGTTGTTAATTATATCCAAATAGAAGATACAATGGATCAGACTTTGTGGAAGTCTGCATTGTAAAATTAATATATTGCTTATGGTGACAGTAACACATTGAATAAAAATAGAGAAGTATGCCGAAAACATGTCATAATTCAGTTGATTGTTCTACCTGTCTATTTTTTTTATGTCAGTAATGCCAATTGTGTAAAACCGTTTCACTACCAGTCTATTTCTTTGGCACAATTGCTTTTCACTTATTTAAATGGCCCTTCCCCTAACAAGGAAATACAGATGGAAAAATGTCATCATCCATTAAGTTTTACCTCCATTTTCACAGTAGTGAGAACCCTCCCCTGCAAGATTCAATTTTCTAAATGACTCTGCTTTCCCACATAAGATTTCTGGAGTCCATAGCTCTTCCAGTTTTTCAAACTCCTACGCTTTGAAATCCCAACTTTTGTAGAAAGACTCCACATTTTCTCTAAATTAGGTATAAACTGTTTAGACTAGAGAGAGCTTGTGCTTTTTCAAGATTCTACCTTTTCAAAATTCTGCTTACACTGTAAGTGCCAAGATACAGTTGATTAACTAGTTCATTCTGAATATTAAAATAAGAAAAAAATGTGTCATGGAGTTCCAGAAAAGCTTGCAACAATAGAATTATCTGAAAATACAGCAAAACTGAAACTATTCCTCTTTCCTGGTTACTAGAGACTGCTCTAACCCTTTCAGTTCCCCTTGGGGAAATTAAACTATTAGGATATGTTCAGCCACAGAAATCCTAGGATGGGATATGTCTTAGCTTCTTCCTTTACCTGGGGATCCATCAATTTCTTGCTACTTAGTCTAGACATTATGATATTACTTAGAGCTCAAGCATCTCTATCAATTATAGAAAGAATAGCAGAAACCTTCCTTTCCCTAATTCTCTATTTCTTCCTGGCCAATCATTACTCAGTGCCAATTAACCCACAAAAGGAGGAAAATATACAAGCTGGGATAGATCTTCTTTATCATCTTTGATGTGCCAGAATACGTGGCATGAGGCCCAGAAGTGAAGATTTACTTCCACTTCATTGAAGCCTTCTATTTCCTCTAGATAGGGATACTCATCAACAGGTAGAAATGCTCTTTGGCTCAATTTAAGGGCACCTACAGTGATTCCCTTCATCACATACATTTTCTCCCCAGTGCGTTTGCATTAGTGTGTTCCTTCCTCTCCATAATTATCTCCCAGAAAACTCTTTCCTCCCTAGGAGCATTTTCAATGGACAGAAATTAAGCACCATCAATTGTCAATCCTACTTGTAGTGGTGGGATATTTTCATGTCTGTTAGCTCCCCAGGTTGGATGGTTTGTTCAAAAAATATTTACAGAATGTGATGGTTTGAAGCTGTTATATATTCCAGAAAATGATGTTCTTAAATTTAATACATTGCTGTGGGTGTTGACATGTTGTAAATAGGATCTTTTGGTGAGTAGGTGTGCTGGTTTTAAACTGGTGTATACCCCAGAAAAGCCATGTTCTTTAATCCTGACTCGATATTGTTTGGGTGCGACCTTTTTTTATTCAGTTGTCCCCATGGAGATGAAGGGTGGGACCTTTTAATTAGATGATTTCCACCCATTCAAGGTGGGTTGCCTATTGAAGTCCTTTAAGAGGAAACCATTTTGGAAAATCTTCAGAGCTGACAGAGCCAACATGAAACTCAGATGTTTGGAGTTCCAGAAGCAAAATGCCCCCGGGAAAGTGGTTTGAAACCAGAAGCCAAAAACCCCTGCAGATGGCAGCTGACAGATGTGTTCTGGACCCATCAACTTTTCTTAAATCAAGGTATCTTTCCCTGACTGCCTTAGTGTGGGTATTTTTATAGGCTTAGAATTGTAAACTTGCAAGTTAATGAATTCCCTTTTTAAAAGTCATTCCATTCCTGATATATTGCATTCCAGCTGCTTAAGCAAACTAATACAGTAGGATCTTAAGTCAAGATGTGACCCACCTCATTCAGGGTGGGTCTAAATCTTCTTATTGGAGGTCTTTATGAGAGAGTGAAATTCAGACAAGAAAAAAGACACAAGAGCCGAGAAAGTGACAGAAACAAAGAGGACGCCACTGAAGCCAAAAGGTGGAAGCAATGAAACCCGGAGGAGAAGGCAGAGACCAGCAGAAGCTGCCACGTGCCTTGCCATGTGACAGAGGAGTCTAGAATCACCAGCAGCCAATCTTCAGTCTTCAGTCAAAGAAAGCATTGTCTTGCTGATGTCTTTATTTGGATATTTTCACAGCCTCAGAACTGTAAGCTTGTAAACTACGAAACTCCCATTGTTAAAAACCAGCCCATTTCTGGTATCTAGCTGATAAGATTTCCAAACCAAATGTGGAAAGTGCAGCTTGGCTTCTTCTTGCAGCTTATTGTAAAATGTGAGAAGAAAAAGATAAGCTGAGAACTGCATCTTGGCAGCCTGGCAGACTAAAACACTGAGTACCTACCAGGTCCTGTTATAGGTGAACAAGCAGTGCCTAGCTCTTACGTTCATGAAACTGACATCCTAAATGATCCTGAAAATGCCTTGTAAGATGGCTTTAAACAGGCAGCTAACTGGTATGTAAGGATAAAGAATAAGACCACATTTTCTATTCTGGAGGCAGACACTCCTACCCTCTGGGTCCATTTTTTTCACAGATGAGTTGCACACTCTATTTTTTATAACCCCAGAAAGCCTGGGATTAGCTTCAAATGCTGTGCGAATACATTAAAGAAATTGTTAAGAACGACTATAGGGAAATGATTCACTTTGCAGAAATTCGTGTCAATAGTGTACCCGCAATGACCCACTTTACTAGCTTGGATGCAAACACGATCATTTACTTCTATTTATTCAATTTATTACTTATGCACCCACCTGCCCTTAGTGGCAGGAAGTCTGTTTATTTCCTGAAGCTTTTCCCCAACCATCCTTCCTGGATAAAAACTCTAGGGACTTAGTTCAAAGGATACCAGTTGTGCTGCAAAAAGTTAGGAGGAAAAAGAAAACCTGGAAGTGTGATCAGCTTACAAATGCCGTGACTTGGGTCTCTGTCACACACAAAGGACTTTGGATATCAAATGAGACCAAGCAATCATTACGCAGGATTTCATTGTTCATGGGGGGAGGGTTAATTAGACTTATCGACTGGTGGTTTTTTGAGCATGAGCATTTTCATAACTGAGAATAACATTAATGGAAAAGTGATAGTGTCTCATTTGTGCTGCTTTTTATTAACAAGGCTTACATGTAATTATGATGACTCTCAAGACTCTGAGGACAAAACACCCATTTGAAGGGTCAGCTCTGTTCCTTCCTTTCTACTTCAAACACCCCATCTTCTTCTTTTTCCCAATGATATCACATAGCCTGTAAGTTCCAAATCTTTAGCCAGACTTGCAAAGCCCTCCACAATCTAGTTTTTCCATGCATTTGTGTTAGTTTACCACTGTTTTCCCAACCAAACCTTGAGCTTTGGTTATATTTTATTTACTCACTATTTCACAAATGCACTATGTCTGTATATATATTTTTATCATATATAATTTTTAAAATAAACTTTTATTTGGAATAATTTTAGATTTAAAGAAAAGTTGTAAAAATATTACAGAGGGTTCCTATACACCCCTCACCCAGTTTCCCCCAATGTTAGCATCTTACATTACCATGGTGCATTTTATCAAAAGCAAGAAAAAACATTGATATATTACTATTAACTAAACTCCAGGCTTTATTTGGATTTCACCAGTTTTTCTACTAATGTCCTTTGCTGTTCCAGGATCCAATTCAGGATACCTCCTTGCATTTAAACCATGTACACTTTTTGTCTCCTAGGTTTTGCTCATCACATTTCCCCCCTCTAGAGTGTCCTATCCTTTTCTGACTTATTCAAGTCCAACATATTCTTCAAGATCCATTATCTCAGCAATATCTTTCCTCATTGTTCCTGTCTCAGTGATTGTTCTAATCTTCAAACTCCTGAACCACTTTGGTCTGGATCCCATATTTGGGAGTTGGCATAGGCTATTCATTAGCTGTCATGACTATTCTTTTTTTTATATTTTGATTGCCAGCCAGTCTTTAAGAAGAGGATAATATGTCATTCATTTTCTTATTTCTGGCACATGGTTACTATATGTAGGCATTGTATTCTCAATAAATGTTTATTGATCATTACCTTGTTATTCATGTTATTCTATTTTACCATTCACATAAACAATTGAGAGCAAACTGTTAGTATGCATTTACTTCTTAGAAGTCCAAAGGCACTGCATTCATATTTTATAATACAATACATATAAATATAAATCAATGAATAATAACATTTAATATTTATTGAATGCTTACTATATGCCAGGTATCCTGCTAAAGTCTTGACATATAGCATCTTAGTTAATTCTCACAAAACTTTATGTGGTAAGTACTATAATCAACCCCACTCAAGAGTAAGTAATTTGCCCAAGATTATACAACAAAAAAGAGGTGAAGCCAGGATTTGTACCCAGGCACAATGCCTCCAGAACACACTCCTAACCATTTCACTATAAAGTGCTTTTTTTGTCTCAGTATTTATTTCGGACAAACGGTCCCTTCTTTTCATCACCATTCAATCTTTCTTTAATTTCGAAAACCGGTTTCAATCTCTAATAGCCCACTGGAGCCATTCTTGAATGTTTCCAATGCCTTGCTTCTTCCCAGTTTCAATGGCTTTCTAATTTGTCCCATGACATTGCAAGTCTGTACACCAAATAGGTGCTCAGAAGATATCTTGTATTATGCCCTGTGCCCCACCTAGACTCTTCAGTCTCTAGGGGCAGGGACATTTTGTGACCCTCAAGCCCTGTACCAGACCTTGAACATTCTAGAGTATAATGCCAACTATTGATTTTTTCCCCCTTTGTGACAGAATTTTGAAAGTCCTACATTCAAAAAAAAATTATAAAAGGAGTTTATGCACATTAAGAAATTCTAAAGTATATAGAGCAGTAAATAAAAAGATGCCCTTCCTTCAATTTTTCCTTCCAATTCTCTGGGAACACATGATTGAAAAGTATGACCTCAACACAGGTTGCTAAAAAGGATGAATATTTTTAATTAGAAAAGAAATACAGACTCATGATATTTTTTAAAAATACTTCCAAATATACAGAAGAATATGTGCAAAATTAAAATCTTTGTTCCACTCATCAGAGGAAACTTTTCTCGAAAGTTTACTATTGTAAAATCTCCAGAATTCCTTACACCTCTGTTTTGTCTTGTTTGGGGCAGAAATAGATTCCTAGCATGAGCCCCAGGTGTTCCTAGACTTCTGCTGTATTTGACACTATTACCCATTCCTTTTTTTTTTCTTCCTTTTACATCCTAGTACTCTCATTTTCTAGACACTAACCAATACTTTCCCTCTTTTTCAGGCTTCTTCATTCTGACTCCAAAGGATGAGATCTTTGTTCTTTCTCTGCATATTTTCACCCTCAGAGAGATTATCCATTCTCTGGGCAGGTTACTGTCTTCTCTCACTCTATTCTCTTGCTGCTGCCAAACTTCTTTTTGGACTTTCTAAACACGTTCTCATTCCTTAGCCCCTTGCAATCTGGCTCACATCCACCACTCTCATAAAATCACAACTGAAGGTTCCTGAGGAATCTCCTAATCACAGGAATTCTCTTAGCTCCTACCCTATGCATGTCTGGGTATAATTAATTAACTGTCCTTCCTTTCCTTTAGAAACATTCTCATTCCTGGCTTTGGAAACATTGCATAATCCTGATCCTTCTTCTAGCTTTAGGGTAGGCACCAACCTTGCCATTTTGCTTCTTACTCTCTATTGCTCTGCTGTATTTTCCCACAAATGTACTCACCTCCCATAATCTCAAACATAACCCCAACTCCACATATCCATCAATTCCACATTTCCAATCATCTGCTCGTCACATTCACAATTTTGCCTGGAGGTTAATGTATCAAAGTCACACAACCTAACAGCATATCCTCTTCCTGACCTCTTCTGACCTCTTTATTTCTGTTAATGGTCCCTCCACTCTTTTTTTGTCAATTAGGTAACATACTGGGTTTTTTCTTTTCCAGCATCCCTTGTATCCCATCAATTGTCTCTCCCATGAGTTTTTCTGCCACACAGTCTTTTTGTCTCCTTTTCTTTCTATTGAGTCCCACATCTCACTTCTTCCCAATTTCACTTTTGCAATCTTCTGATTAATTTTTTTCTTTACTACCCACTTCATTATTTACCCCCAAATTGTCAGATAAGTCTTCTGAAAATCTCACACTTACCATGATTCTTCTTTGCTCAGAGCTTGTCAGACACATTTGCATTTTCTCATGCATGTTCTCTGAAATCCGTATCTTGATCAAATAATTTTATTTGCATATTGGGAGTACCTTATGATTAGCCCAGAGCACAGGGATTTAGTGAAAAAAGAAAAATGAGATTTTTTTCCCCCTGTGATTTACTGGAAATCATCTAGACTGGGAATTAGAGAATTTAAATGTTGGTGCCAATTCTGTAACAAACATTGTATGTTACCTTGACAAGTAATTTATTTTGTTGTTTCTCAGTTCTTGCATTTATAAGCAGAGGAAAATGATGAGATGATCTCTGGGAGTTGTTCCTGATCTAAAGTAATCTATGGGTTGGAATGAAGTAATCTGAACTCTATTTTGAAGAAATGGGAAATACTGCCACTTCCAAACTTTTGTATAAGTTACATGAGTACCTTGTCCCTTCCTCCTCTCTCTTATATTCTCTTTCTCTTTCTCTCTCAGTTAACTGCAAACTACTATCTTCTTGTGGGTGAAAAAAAAATCAGCTGTGTTTGCAGTTTCTAATGGATATCTTCAAGGGCTTCAAGAGAGAACTCACTGAACCGTTGTTGAGCTCCTTGAATTGGGATTTTATAGTTTTCATAAAATTTTGGCCATTATTTCTTCAATCGATTTTGTATCCCCTTCTCTTTCCTCTCTACTCTCCTTCAGGGGTTCCAATTACACAGTCACATAGCTCAACAATGTTCTGTCCACCCCTCCCCTTTTTTCTCCTATTCTATTTCACTTTGGATAGTTTCTCTTATTATATCTTCAAATTTACTAATTTTTTCTTCTATGGTGTCTAATCTGCTGTTTATCTCATTCAGTGTATTTTTCATCTCAGGCATATTTTTCAACCCTAGCAATTTGATTTTTTTTTTTTGGTATCATTTTTTTCTACCTTCTTGGACATATAGAATTTTTAAATAGTTTTAACATCCTTATGTACAAATTCCCTTATCCATTTCATTAGGTCTGTTTCTATTGATTGATTTTATCTTCCCTATAGGTCATATTTTCCTTCTTTTTCTCATGCCTGGCAATTTTTGTTTGGATGCCAGACATTGTGAATTTTATATGGCTGGGCTCTGGATATTTCTTCATTCCTTTAAATTTTCTTGAACTTTGTTCTGGCATGCAGCAAGTTACTTGGAAACAGTTTGATCTTTTTTAAAGCTTGCTTTTAAGCTTGTTTATGTAGGAAGAGAGCAGCCTTTAATTTAGGGCTAATTTGGCCCCATTACTGAAGCAATACTTTCTGAGTACTCTAGCCATGGGTCTGTATTATGAGGCTTTTCTACCATAGCTGAATTATTCCCAGCCTTGTGAAATCTTTGAGATTTATCCTGCTTCTCCTTTCTGGTGACTGTTTTCCATGCTTTCAAATTCATGTGCTGATCAATACTTAACTGATGGTTCAAGGGAATCTCTCTGAAGATCTCTGGAGCTTTCTCTTTGTAGCTCTCATCTTTCTCTTTCTGGTGTTTTACCAAACAAATTCTAGCTGTCTTCTCTTGGCTTCCCTGAATCTTAAACTCTGTCTCCTTAATTCACGGAGCTACTAGTCTCTGTTTAGGTTTCCCTTCTTGTGCTGATGCCTGGAAGCTTTCTCTAGGTACTACGATGGGGCATGTCTAGGGTTTACCTTCTTTATTTCCATTCTCTGGTGGACTATTGTCTTCTGCTGGCTGTTGTCCAATATTTGAAAACAGTTGTTTCATATCTTAATTTTACTTCTATTAAGTTCTAAAGTTTTGTCTCTCACATTTAAATTCTTGGAAAACTCTAGAATAGTTCTTTGTAATGGTATTCAGTAGGGATCCCACTTAATTTATGGATAACTAATTGTCCTAAGATATTTATTGACAGTTCCATCTTTTCCCCCACTGAACTGCAATACAACTGTGGAATGAAGTACTACAATGGTGTGTTGTGGGAACACAGGTTCAGGGCACAAGAGGAATTTTCAGCAGATGATCTCTTTATTGCTTGCACAGTATAAGGCATCCATAGGGGCAAATAATATCTTTGTCATTTACACAGCACAAAGAGTCCTAAAGATCAGGGAAAGAAGTCCTATCGTGGCTGGTCTACCAAGGTGGCCAAAACTGTTCTAGGCAGGATTGGTAGACGGCAGCTCCACATACCCACATAGATGGCAGCTCCACATACCCGCTTGGCATTGAGGAAGAGAGATGAATCTATATTGTCTAAATGTGGTTTTTATCCGTCTCATGGGAAGGGGACCCCGCCGCTGAAAGTTCCTGGTCTGACAAGCATCTGGGCCTCCTTCTTCCCAGTCTCCAGGTTAAGGTCTGGCTGGGCCTTTTCATCAGACCTAACAACTCCCCCAGCTTATGGAATGACACACAATAGAAAGGGAGGTGGGGGTATTGGAAGGTCTCTGGAAGATGGCTGTTTCGTGTGTGCTTGTGATTTCTGCAGAGGAGGTGGCAAAAAGTGAGGTCTGGACAGTGGTTGTCTGCAACTTCCCTAACAACAACTTCTGCCATGTATCAAATGTCCAGTTTCTGAGCCCTTTATATTCCACTGGTCAACGTGCCTATTGCTGCACCAGGACTAAACTGTCTTAATTATTAGAGCTTTATAATATGTTTAATATCTGGTGGGCAAGTACCCTGACCTTATAGCTCTCATTAGGAGTACTAGTAATTACTGGCACATTGCTCTTCTGTAAACATTTCAGAATCAGTTTGTTAAGTTCCACCAAAAGCACTATTGGGGTCTTAATTGTGCAGCATTGAAACTGTAGATCAATTTGGGAAATACTGTCATCTTTAGGGTACTGAGTCTTCCTGTTCATGGATATGGAATCTTTCTATTTATGTAGGTCTTCTTCAGTGTCTTTCAATTAAATTTTATTGTTTTATCCATTACAGTCCCTTCACATTTTAGTGATATTTATTCTTAATATCTTTTTTGTTATTGCTGCAATTGTAAATGGATATTTACAGTCTACTTTCTCTCCGTGGGTGGTATATATAAAGCAATTGATTTTTGAACATTTATCTTTTGGCCAGTCACCTTGCCAAAGTCATATTTTCAATATTCTGTCTGCAGGTTCTTTTTGGATTTTTTTATATACAACCATTATCTGTGAAAAAATGACAATTATTTCTCCTTCCTTCCCAATCCTTTTACATGTTACTTATTTCTCTTAACTTACTACCTTGGCTTAAAATAGCTAGTATAATGTTGAATAAAAGTGGGCATTTTTGTGTTGTTCCTTATTTTAAAGGGACTATTTTCAATGTTTCCTCATTTAAAGTTATATTTTTGTAAGTTTTTTATAGTTTTCCTTTCCCAGTTTAAGAAAGTTCTTTTTTGTTTCTAATTTGATACAAGTTTTTATCATAAATGGGTGGATGAATTTATAAAATTTTTATTCTATGTCTGTTAGAATTAACATGCTTTTTTCTTCTTTAATAAGTTATGTAGATTTTCTAATGTTAAAATACTTTCAAATTTCTTGGGATAAACACAACTCAGTCATGGTTAATTTTATTTTTCTGTTCTTGCTAGATTCAGCTTGTTAATATTTTATTTAGAATTTTTACATCATGTTCCTAAATTAGACTGACCTATAATTTTCTTTTGTTGTACCATTATTTCCTAGTTTTAGTGTTAAAGTTAAACTGCCTCATAGAATGTGTTTCCAAGTTTTTTCTTTTTTAAAGTTCTGAGTAAGTTTGTATAAGATTATAATTATTCATTTCATGAAAGTTTGGTACAATTTACTTTTTAAATTATCTGAGCCTCATGTTTTCTTTAAAAATTCTATATTTCTTTATTAGTTACATTTCAAGTCTGTGTATTCTTCTTGAATGAGTTTTGGGATATTTATATTTTTCTAGGACTTTGTGCACTTGGTCTTTATTTTCTAATTTCTATCAATATAAACTTGTTCATAGTTGTCGTAATATAATCACATATAACAACAGAAATTATGTTTCCTGCTATACACCTTTTTCAATCTTGGTATTTTTTGTTTGGGCATTCTCTCTCTTTATTTCCCCTTGAGCAATCTTATCAAAGATCGGTCTTTTTACAAATGTTTTTAAAGAAACAACTTTTGGCTTTGTTGAACGCTTTTCTATTTGTTTTCTAATTTGCTGATATGTGCTTTTATTTTTATTACCTCCTTCTTGCAGGTTTATTCTGTTCTTTTTTTCTAACTTATTAAGTTGGACATTTAACTCATTATCAAGCTCTATTCTTTTTACAATATTCCCTCAAGCTGCCATTTTCACCGCAGTCTCCAAGTTTTGATATGTTCAAATTTTGATATTCAGATTAAAGTTTTAAAATTCTCATTTTGATTTTTGTTGTCGAATTATGATTTAGTAGCCTTTTTTTATTTTCTGAACATATGTAGATTTTATTTATCTTTTTGCTATCAATAATGTCTCATAAATTTTTAGAATTGTCCAATTTGGGAACACCGCAATCAAGTTTCTTTTAAGTGTGGGGTGAAATTTTGTTACAGTATGCTCAATGTCAAAATAATTTCTGTTAATTATTTTGCATATCTTTATCACTTTCACATTCCATTAATTTTAGCTGAATTTTTCTTCTGTTGTTGAAAATATGAAGTTAAAGACGGCAAAAGTAAATATACTTCATAGATGTCCAAATCAGACACTCCAAATGTTCCAAAACATCTGTTCAAATTGCAGTTAAAATGACAAAATTAGCTTCATCAATTTTTTAATAAACACTTTGCATCTCATTTAGATTTGGCTTTCACTTCCAAATCTTTGAAAACATGGTTTAGAATTCTTAAAAGGCAAAACTTGCATAGCCTTACAATGAACAGATCATCTGGTCACATTTAGTTTCTTTAAAGAAAAAATAAGAGTTGAGATTACTCATTTTAAATAGCCCATCTATGGGACATATCTGTAAGGTGAGTAACTTTTGCAAAACACTAAGAGATTAATGAGCCACATGCAAAATTACTAAAGTTTTCAGGTTGTGCTTCAACCTTTTGTCTTCACTTTCACAACAGTGTTGTCATAAGATTGACAACGATGGCTATTCAATGACAAGCTATAGTCATCTAGATCTTCATTTTTTTTTAATAAAAATGGCATAAATATGGTTCTCAGTTGGCCGAGAAGTTACAGATAGCTATTAGAGCTTTCCATCATAATTGTGCCACACAATATTAACCATCTGATTAGGGTTTGCCACATCTGGTGTGGAATCTGTATGAATGGAATAGTATTTGTTGTCCAGTTAATACATTTAATTTGCCATTGCACTTTGTATATGTTTTCACGTTTTATTAATTCTTCACAAATTGTTTTGGATAAACATGTCACGTTCGTTTGTTCATTTTTACATGTTTCCAGGTGCCTGTGGCATGGAGAAGATCAAATTCAGCAATTGTTTTGATGAAGTCAATGAAATTTCCACTGTTTGCTGTACACTACTTTCCATCATGACTTCTGAAAGGCAAATCTCTTTCACTTAAACTTAAGAACTGCAAAGTGTCTTTTTCGTTTCAAAATAAAACTGGATGTTATTCCTTGTCTGTTCTTATGTCAAGTGCATTTCTATTTGATATATGTGTAATCCAAGTGTTTACTTTTGCTCTGAGGCACCCAAGTGATACGTAGAGGTTCTTGATATAATGCTCAGCCTGAACATCTGCTGTAAGTACTGTCCATTTTCTTGAAAACAGTTTGCAAGCAAAACAAAATATGTAACCTTTAGTCTTAGATAAACTTCCTAGGCTCTCACAAGAGTTTGACAACTAAAAACTTTTTTCAAAATATCTGTCTAAGGACCATCTCTTTTGTCTAGTGTAGGTTCTACTCAATTATTTAGAAATACTATTGGGATTTTGAGTTTGAGAAAAAAAACTGTCTTTCTGATCATGGTGATGAATATACTACTATGTGATGATACTGTGAGCCATTGATTGTACATCATGTATGGGATGTTTGTATGCTAAGAATGTTTGTGTTTGAATGCTGTTTTGGTTTGTCAATTAAAAAAAATTAAATAGAAAAAACTGTCTTTCATTAGCCAATATTGAATGAAATGTTTGCTCATCATATCACCATAAGGAAAGGTCATGGTTCTTATCAAAATCAGTGATTGCATCAAAATAAAGCTGTTGCTGACTTGTATGTCCTGTCAGTCATAGAAATTCTTCCCTTTTACTATTTACTTTTATCTTCTTTCTGTTTTGTTTTTTTGTGGGGTGGGGGGAGTCCTTTAGGTGTGTCTGGGTTCTCATAATCTTTTCTTTTTCTTCATGATTTTGACTCCCAAAGCTAAAGTTCTGTCATGATGTTATAAGAGAGGTGTTGACATTTTTGAAACTTCTCTTGGTCTTCTTTTTTTCTTTAACATTTGTGGTTTCGCTAGGGGACTTAGTATCATATTTACGTTTTGAAATGATCAACAATTCTGTAAAAGTTAAATAATCATAAATGAAGGCATATACAAGAGCAGTTCAAATGCATTTTGTAATATTTTGACCTACATAACTATGCAATTAAATTACTTATATATTATATACACTGATCTATTATGTATCTAGGTAAGTGTTTTGTCATTGAGATATTTGTATCTTTAGGCTGTTTCACTGTATTAGTGGCAGTTTTTATCTGGAATTGCCAGACTTTGTTGGGACAAGATGTGTCAAAGAGACTAAGCTACAACCCAACAGGATCCATAAAATATACAGTCATACATAATCAGACTTGTTGCTTGTCATTCTGCTTACAGAAACAGGAACTTTGATAATTTTATTTCACAATGTGTTATTTCAGGCCCATTGAGAAACAGATGCCAAGATGATAAAT